>JASAMW010000808.1:0-45809 GCA_030247985.1 Epsilonema sp. ZAB3_2
TATACAGTTTGCTTATGTACAGCTACTGTACTGTACGTACATACGCTGACCGTCTGTCCTAAATAAATAGTGTCCCATTCACAGAGACGTGCGATAGCCGTACGTACTACACTCACTGACTCACTCACACGCTCTGCGTGTTCATTCATGGACACATGCAATAATAAGGCACGGACAGCCATGGATGCGCCGAGCCCATTTTCCTTCCCAATGTGAATGAGGCATAAAACATTTGTCATACTCAGCTTAGGCTTATACATAGGCTTAGGCTTAGGCTTAGGCTTAGGCTTAGGCTTAGGCTTAGGCTTTGGCTTAGGTTTAGGCTTAGGCTTTGACTTTGGCTTAGCCTTAGGCTCTCCTATAGCACGAACTTTTTGTTGTTCAATTAGAGTTACAGTGTACATTAGTACATATACTGTAATGATTCGTGTATAACCCCCTCGTATACAACACCCCCCCCCCAAGCCGCGACTAACGTCAATAATTGCACTCGTGTATAACCTCCCCGCTTTTTCTAGCTAAAAACAGAGCCGTAGTTGGCCACAAATTTTTTGACACCCCCATGGGGTTATACAACGAATCAATACTGTAGTACATACGTACCTGTAGGGCGGACTGGTTCCTCGGACGACGGTGCAGGAGATGTCGGTGCAGACGCCGTTCTGGAAGGCGATGCCGTCGATTTCGACGCCGGGCGGGGCGATGAGCTCGTAGCCGGTGATGAGGGTGGCGTGGTCGAAGCCGCTGCTGTGCGGCTTCACGAAGGAGCAGAAGGCGTCCAGGTAGTCGAACGCGTTCCACGCCTGACCCGACAGCGCCCGCGGCTGCGTCGTCCAGATCACCAAGTCGTCCATGGATAACTTACTGCAAAAATACGGTATGTATGACCACGCAAAACAATACGGAAAGGTTATTTGTACAGTAAGACAGGGATTTTAGCCTCCACTGCAATAATCACGAATGTCAGTACGTAATCGTGGCCCTGATTAACTGATTAGGTTCAAAATTGGACCCAAAGTGAATGTACAGAGGACCAGATCGTCCATGGATAACCTACTGCAAAAATACGGTATGTTTGACCACGCAAAACAATACGGAAAGGTTATTTGTACAGTAAGATAGGGATTTTAGCCTCCACTGCAATAATCACGAATGTATGTAATCGTATTCTTGCTGAACCGAACCAGAACGTCCATGGATAGCTTACTGCAAAAATACACGTACAGTACGTCCACGCAAAAAAAATAAGAAAAGGTACGTACGTAGGTTTAGGTTACGTGCAGTAAGGGGATTTTTAGCCTCGACTTCAATCACGAATGTACGTGCTGTAATCCCCACCATATACAGTTGAGTATTGGACTTAGGCTTAGGCTTAGGCTTAGGCTTAGCTCTAAAGTATGTGTAATGTATAGTACAGCTGCTACTGTACTGTATGAAATGAAAGCAAGCGAGAATGAACAGAGAAATGCTGAATATCGTTTGAATGAGTGAATGCTGCATGCATATACCCCACAGCATACAGTTGAGTTTAGGACCAAACGGGGAGTGCTGAAGGACGCTGAATGAGTGAACATACCTCACCGCATACAGTTGAGTTTTGGACTTAGGCTTAGGCTTAGGTATAGCTAGCCAGCCAGAATGAACAGAATGAATGCTGGATGACGTTTGAATGAGTGAACGTTGCATACGGCCCCACCACATAGGTACAGTTGAGTTATGGACTTAGGCATATTAGGCTTAAGGAGGGCTTAGGCTTAGGCTGAGGCTTAGGCGTAGGCCCAGCCCGACGTATGTGGAAAATATAGTACAGCTGCTGAAAGAAAAGCAAGCCAGAATGAACAGATGAAGGTTGGATGACGTTTGAATGAGTGAACGCTGCATACCCCACAGCACAGCATACAGTTGAGTTTAGGACCAAACAAGGAGTGCTGAAGTACGCTTAGGCTTAGGCTTAGCTCTACGTATGTGCAAAATATAGTACAGCTGCTCGCTGCTGAAATGAAAGCAAGCTAGAATGAAAAGAGGAATGCTGGATGACGTTTGAATGAGTGAACGCTGCATAGCCCCAGCATACAGTTGACTTCAGGACCAAACGGGGGGTCTAAGGAGGCTGAATGAAGTGAACATACCCCACCGCATACAGTTGAGTTTTTGGAACTTAGGCTTAGGCTTAGGCTTAGGCTTAGGCTTAGGCTTAGGCTTAGGCTTAGGCTTAGGCTTAGCTCTACGTATGTGCAAAATATAGGCACAGCTGCTGAAATGAAAGCAAGCCAGAATAGAGGAATGCGGATAAGGTTTGAATGAATAACGCTGCATACCCCCAGCATACAGTTGAGTTTAGGACGAAATGGGGAGTGCTAACTGTGTTTTAAAGAGTGCAGTATTATCATGGAATGCACAAATTATGGTCATACTGTATTATTCTGTTCTTTACAGCGTTGGCGTGAACGACGGATGCATGTAGACGGCTTGCGTACTGCTGAGCACCACTTTCACGTAGTCCGCCAGTCTCTTGCGCGCCTGACTCGCGCCGTAGCGCTTCACGTACAGGTCCCACATGTACTGATCGATGTAGACGGCCATCTCCAGAAACTTGGTGTTCGCCACCAGCTGGGATGCGCGCGAAAACTGAGCCCGTTTCCACCTTCTCCGTCCCTCGTTCTCCTCTGCAGCCCTTAACAGCCTACCGTCCCCCTCCAGTTCAAGTTGCGACACTCCGGATGTGGAGTAATTGGTGTGCTCTTGCAGTCTGCGCAGTTCCCGCGGCGGTTTCCCCAAGCTGACCGGTTCCAAATGCCCGCCCGGGTCCGGCACGTAGGACTCGATGATGGTGGTGCGGTTGACTAGAATGTATCTGCCTTCCACGAAGCTCCAGATGCGCTCCCTCGGCGCTTCCCTTGGCCAAACGCCACCCGTGTCTTTTTCGTGATGAAAGTGCGCGGGGCAGGAGGGCAGAAGCTGCAGCACACAGGTCAGCAATGCCGCCGTCCAGTAGGTTAAGAGGGGCGACGGCAGAAGTGCCATCTGATGGGTGCAGACGTGTGCTGGAAGCAGGAGCAGGGACAAAATGGCAGGCGAATGCTGGCGGTGGCACGTCTTCTATTTTGATAAGACGATGAGGAAATGGGGCGGTCCTGTGTGTGATTTGTGGAGGTGGAGAGGCAGCCGTGAGGGTGGGACGGGCAGTTGTGTCGCTGACAGCTCCTAAAACGCGCGGGAGTCACATGAACACCGAAAAGCAAGGGCAGTTTTTTAACACGACGGGTGGCAGCAGTCAGCTGGTTGGAGTTGTAGCAGTAGCAGCAGTACTATTAGTGAGGATAATGATGCTCATAGCGCCGGGGATGCGGCTGCAACCGCGTACGTACATCTGCACAGTTGCAGTTGCATGCAATAACGGCGTTGAACCAGCGCAGTCGTTGCAGTTACGTAGTTGCGGCGTCTTAACAGAACCAGCTGCCGTCTTAATGCTGCCACACAGATAACGAAATTAACAGTTTGTCGTCGTCGTCCTTGTAGTGCAGCGGCGGCAGAGGTTGTGTGTACGTAAAATGGTGCAATGATTGTGCAGCAGAAATGAGACACGACGATGACACAAAGTCGACGATGGCGGCTGCTGCTGCGCAAAAGGCAGAGCTGGCATCGAGTAGTGCCAGCCCCGGCCACAGTATACTACCCCACTATACATAAGATAGGTACGGTACGTACGTTCAATACTTGTACGATTACGTACGAAACTTGTCACATGCACGCATCCATTGCAGAGAGTAACAATATACCTATGTACGGAGTCAGCGATGGGGTTGTAGTATCAGGCAGCAGTTGCAGCAACTTAACTTAGTGCCAATGTCGTCTTGGATGCAACGAAGACGTCGACGACTTTTTTCTAAGCCCACCGGTGGTGCAAGTTTTGCGTCGGTCCACATACGTACACTTGGCGCGTACACATGTACAGTACAGTACTATCCATCCACGGTACTTGTACAATCATGGAAAGAGCATCGCGGCGTGAAGATAGTTGACGAAAGTGGAAGAAGAGAAGACGCTCTTCTCTCTCACGCAAAGATAGTACGCAGAAGCGGCTTCACAGCTGTCGCAACAAAAGACTGGGTGGCAAAAGGCGAGGTTTGTGTTAAAACGCGTTTACTATGTACATTCGCAGCACAAAATACATGGTAGGGTATGGCTGGTTGGTACTGCATGCAACCCGATATGGATGGATGTACGTACGTATGCTCCGTATAATACAGTGCACGTGTATGTGCGTGCAGTATGTGTACCTACTTTTGACACTCTTCGAGCACACTACATGGATTCGAGGCTAGAGGGCGATCGGATCGGTAGGTTCTTTGCTCGCCTTTTTTTCAAGACCAGTCCCTTCTTCCCCCCGTTTGCGTCGTTAACGCCGTCGACCACGTTTTCACTTTCGGCGGGCTGCTCTCGCCATGGCCAACACCTCCGATATACAGTATGTAGTACGTGCAGTACATAACATACACGGGACTGCACGCACAATTTGACGCGAAATTAAACGCGTTTTCCTCCTTCCTTCCACCTGACTGCGGAACATATGTGAACATCGTGTATCAACCAACACGCATGTACCTATAGTAGGGTACCGTGGGGTAACCCCGGCCACCTAATCTCCGTTGAACTTGTTGTTTCCAGCAAATGATGAACGAAATACTAGCTCAATTTGAGAGAAGAGAGTTCAAGGAATCGATTGATATCCTACTGTCTGAATCGGTCCATTGGTTGCTGAGATAATGCAGCCTTTTCCCATGGCCGGATTTACCCCATAGTACCCTACATGCACACTTTGCATGGCTGAAATGTGCGACCCACCGAAAGCCTCGGACCAAAAATCCAATTTCTTCTGCTCTCACTCTCACTTTGTGTAGATTAGATACACAGTGTACCTGTACAGTACGTACTTAGAGCCGATTTTTCTATTCGCCATACATACGTACACACCGTATGGTATGACGACGAACCATGTACGGAAAGGTGGAAGTTTGGATGAGCAGTGATTTTGTATCGGCCGAGCGCAAACGTGCCGAAATCGAGAGCAAATGTTGTCATTCTTCATGCTCGTTCGTACAATGTACGTAACTCACTCGACCGACATCCAGAGAATAAATCACCCTATCAAACTTTCCCCACCCCATGCCATGCCACCTGCATGCCTTATTGACACCGCGCTGTCGCACATAAAAATGCCATTAAAAAGTTACAATAAATGACCAGTGAATACCTGTTGTGCATTTGGATATGAACTGGACATCAGTAGAATGTACGTACATACGGTAGTGCGGTAAAGCGTGCATGCATGTCAGCACAATACAATATTGGAAGGTTGTTTGTTTGTTGATGCTTCGATTGGCCTTTTGTCAAAGCGGGCTCCATGGGGCTTTGATTGACGAGCTTTTGTAAGCGCCGAAACGGAGTGAAACTGGACACGACCTCGCTTTTACTGTAATGTTCCGTAGATAGCCCCATGGGGCTATACAAATGGTAAGCACCGATTAGGGGGGCTATACACGAGAGGGGGTTATACACGAGGGGGGCTATACACGAGGGCATTTTTCGGCATACAAATGGTAAGCACCGATTAGGGGGCTATACACGAGAGGGGGTTATACACGAGGGGGGCTATACACGAGGGCATTTTTCATTTGTACCAAAAGTAAGGTTTTTTGACCTGAACTCGTTTATGGTGGTTATTTGGCACGTTTCCAAGCTCTAATCATCAAAAATGCAGCTTTCAACTTAAAAAATGTGAAATTTTTGCTACTGAAAAATTTCCCTCGAAGAGATGTCACTGGTAAAAAGGTCAGAACTGTTCCAAATGAGGTGCAGATAAACTCCTTTTGCATCAAAACACCTCAAAAACGCTGTTTTCAGCGCAAAAACACTTGATTTCCCTTGCTTTTCGCGGTTCGTAATAGGGGGCTATACACGAGGGCAAATGAGTGGCCGATTTGGGGGGGGGGGGGGGGGCTATACACGAGGGGGTTATACACGAGAGGGGGCTATATACGGAACATTACAGTATTACCAACGATGGTACGGTTCCAAATGTATGGACACATCATTGAGTATCTGGCCAACAAACCAGCAATACCGGAAAGTCAGTAGTACATAAGCAACATAAACAAAAAAGTTACAAACTACCGTACTACATACGTATCGCTGTACGTACGTACAATAGGAGAAAATTTCGCCCTGCTACATCATCCCTACGTATGTATAAAAGCCGTAGCATGTATACGTACGTACAGAAAACAAAGCAGCACACGCCTCGCCTAGCGCCGAATCCCCTGACATCGATCCACCTCCGTTTGGCGGTTATGGTGCTGCCGAATCCTCCTGGGCCCATCTAGGTGCGCCACGGACACGCCTTCTCCTCGCAGGTGGCGCGCGTCCACATGGCGCCCGCGATGGCTTCGCGCAGTTCGTCCAACGCGATACGCGCCGCGTGTACCGCGCGTCGTTGGTCTGCGACCTCTTCACGGAGTGCAGGAGCGCGGAGGTTCATCCCCATCGCGAGTCCTTTCTCCAGAGCGCGTTTGTGTCCTCTCTCCAGGCTGCTTTTCACGCTGGAAATCTTGGAGTAGAGCGAGCCCCAGTAAACCAGGACCGCGTCCTCGGGCCAGCGAGCCTTGGGGTCGGGGTCGTTGAGTTTTATGGGTGCCTTACTGCAGATGACTTTGTCGAGTGCGTTCTGCGCCGCGTTGCGTCCAGCCTGAGTGCTGAGATTTTCGGCGCTGGCAATCTGCACAGCTTTCATGGCCTCGCGGGGGGCGCAAAACTCGCCGTACATGGGGGTGTATTTCACGAAGTTGGCGATGCTGTACTTAGGTTGCGGTGGTTGTGCCATGATCTCTTGCTTGTCTGTTCCTCAGGCTCAGTGGTGCGCTTCAGACATGAATTCCGAATTCGTTCCAAATTCGGAGCTTTGATTATATGCTTCAACATGTAAAATCTCCGAGTTCGCTTCGAACTTGCTCCGTTTTTCCAAACGTACGTGCGAACTGCCGAGTTTGTAATTTGGAGACGTGTGAACAACCAAGTTTATCTCCGAATTCGGAGGCTTCCTCGGAGCGAACTCGCTCGGAGCAAACTCGGAGCACGTCTGAAGCGCACCAGTGATACAGCGGTGGGCGGGTGGGCAGCGGGTGGGCAGAGAACAGTAGAAACTGAAACTGATGGAAGCTTTGCTGTAGATGGAAGGAAACTGACGAAGTTGCCCCAAGAACGATGGAGAGTGGGAGAGTTGACTGAGAGAGCGTTGAACAAGACCGATCCAGAAAACCAATCTTCATTCGAGTGAAAAAAATTGGTGGCTCGACACATTTTCCAATCACTCATGGCGCGTTCACCAGACGTCCGTTACGTCCGTAACGGACGTCCGTCCATCCGTCAACTCATATGGGTTGACGAACGGACAAACGGACGAACACTTATGGGTTGACGAACGGACGGACGGACGGACGGACGTAACGGACGTCTGGTGAACGCGCCATCAGTCCACGCACGCATTACACAAATTCACTAACCGTCCCGCACCAAGAATAGGGGTGCCAAACTCATTTTGCATGTAATATGGGCATTTGAATCCGCTACGTGCCCTAAACAATGCAAAATCATTAGCACGTGCATACAGTAATACATTTGAAAAAAAATTTTTTTCTCACTTTGCTCATATTCACGTACAGGATCGTACATCACAAATTGCCTAGACAATGCCTACTTCGTGCGTACATACGTACAAGTGTAGAGTGTACCTACCGTACTACACGCTGAATTACAATACGGTTAGGTACAGTACGATACACACGTAGGTACATGTACATGTTGAAGTGTCTGTCAGTCTCAATGGGTACATCACACAGAACTGTGGACATTTCTTCACTGCTTCCTGTTCGTATCGGTCATCTCCTCATGTACTTTTGCTTCCCATAGATTCGTAGATATCTGTAAGTCCACGAACACAGCTCAAGCACGCATGCAGCACAGTACAAACATACGTAGTAGATACACACGCACCCTAGCATACAGAAACTTTTCTGCGCGCATTCTCCTTCGCCTTTCCTATTACCAACCGGTGTCCTCCAAGTATCGCTCCAGAGTCGGTTCCTCTCCTGCGTTGTTGTACACTTTCACATTGCCTTGGGCGTCTGGATAAATGACAACCGGGGAGCTGGAGGGAGGCGAAGATGGCTGAGCTGCAGCTGGATTCACCACTTCGCCCATCTCCATCTCCAAGGCCATGATTCCAGTGGCCGTGTGGTGGTCATGGGGCTGGTCTGCAGCCCCTGGATGTCGGGGCGAGTAGGCGGGGGGCGGAGATCGCTGTCCAATCATCGCCGAGAGAATCCCGCTGAACTCACTCGAGCCGCAACTGTTCATGGTTCCGGTGCCGGAACATAGCGGATTCTCCCTAAACAAAGAAGAAACCAAAGGGTAGTCATCGTGCATAAGCTCCGGGGATAAAGATGAAACTGTAAAGCTTCGTATATAACCCCCTTCGCATATAACCCCCCTATTTGGTGACTAACGATTTTATCAAAATTTTGAAATCGCGCAAAACGCGGAAATAAAGCAAAATAAGCATGTTGCTGATGATTTGGCACATTTTGCTTGACCTATAATGTATCACCCCTCGAATCGGCGACTAACAATTCTTATCCCCTCAAGGTTATACACGGAGCTTTACAGTAGTCATATTCAATACAGTATTACTTCGTGCATACACTCCGGGGGATAAAAATGACAGTCGCCGATGAATCAGGGGGTTATACACGATGCTTTACAGTCTTCGAAATATCATTGATAATAAAGGACAGTGAATACTAGCAATTTGCATACGTGATGGTGGACATTTTGGTGAGAAACGGAGGCAATGGAGTCTCAAGTTTGGGTTTGATCGGCTCTTTACGAGCTTCCTGGGCCAACTGTCGCTTTTCTTGGATAAACCTTAAAAAAATCAAACCAACAAAGAAGATCCTGTATATCTTCATGCATGTACGTTCATACTGGAACAATACATGTCACTAATGTGTTATGTTGTGCACCGAACTGAATGAACTCGAAATTGCTTTACGAATGGCGGAAGTAGCAGAGAAGCAGCAAAAATCCCAGTAGACCGATGAACAGTGTGACAGCGAAGAGCATCAGACCGATGGAGGCAGGATTGAACAGGGGGTGAGGCGAAGATCGACTCAACTTGACGTTGGCCGGCTAAAAAAGCTATGTATTTGCGATGACGAATGTACTGTACGTAGTGTAGGCTACATGATGACAATGTAAGACGCTCAATGGTATGTGAAACGTTGGACTTTTCAGACCAGGAGAAAACCCGCAAACTAAAAGATTTTACGGACGGAAAACTGCTAGCTTTCGGAGCAAAGTGTAGTTGTGTACTAGCTAGCTTTTGTAGTGTACACAAACCTCGTTGGTTGAGGTCTATGGGAGGATCTTGTACGGTTTTGATCGAGCCATCGCGTAGCTCAGTTGGTAGAGCACATACTCGTACAGTCCAGGAGGGTCTGAATTCGAATCCCAGGGCGGTTAGTGTGTGGAGCGTGGAGTTTTCCTTTCTGATTCGTATCCGCATTCTTATGAATATTAAAAACATACAACGTACAGTACACACTGTACTAAGTACAGTTACGTACATACCAAAATGCTGATGACACCTAGCTCAGGATTATTTTTCAGCTGCTCCCCCAGCATATCGACTTTATACAACACTCGATTGGTCTCCATAATCTCATCAGTTCCCTTGGAGACGAAAACCGCCAGTATATCCACACGGTCGCTGGCCGTCGTAAAGCCATCCAAGTCCTCATGATACTCAACTCCTTCCAGCAGTGCGATTGCTTCAATTCTTGTGCCGATTTCACTACACAGGGAACGACACAATATGCATATTTACAATAGATGATCCCATATGGAACTTGAGAAGGAGGTACTGTGATAGTGCTGAATGTTTAGTCTCATCGTGGACATACTCCAGTATCCCAGTTGCTCTCTCCAATGTAATGGTATCAGGTCTACCACGAGCCACAATGCGCAGAACTTGATGCGGTTCGTAAACCCATGCCTTTATAAAAATGTATCAAATCACGTGTACTACCACCAAGGTTTTTGAACACTCTGTTGCCTGTGGCATTGCCTCTACTAGTACCGTAGTATGCATGCACCTTAATTGTGGCAGTTTGCCCCTGTCCATGATGAGAAACTCCATCAGCCGCTTGCCCGCCTCTGGAATCCGAGGCCTCAAGCGTAATGGCGAACATGCCTTGCGAGTACATGCGCAATTGTTGGGCCACCTTAACCTCTCCAGTGTCCGCGTCCACCCTGAGAAAGCCCGGCGCTTCCCTGCTCATGTTCTTGTAGTGATAGTGAGCCTGACGCACCCGGTACACAATCTTCGGTTGCGCACCCTGTACAGACACAAACGGCAATTAATACCGCCTATTATTCACTACTTGCGCTTAGAATTACAGGTGGTCTGACCCATCTGTTTTTCAGTGCCGGCGATCAATAAACGCACTGAAAAACAGAGGAATCAGCTCGCTACCACCCACCTTAGCGCAAGAAGCGAATGAATAGTAACCGAGATCACATAAAGTGAAAAAAACCGTCCCTTTTTGAACGATTCCATTTCCCTGCTGCCATGCCATCCACCCTTACTCTGTCATCGTCACCATCGTCCTCCAAATCGGGGTCCTGGGCATACACAGTTGTTAAAACCGTGCCCACGGACACATTTGCCGCAGCCGCCAGGAAAAGCGTGGACTTCTCAAAAACAGGTCCATTGTCATTCACGTCCAGCACTCGTACATCGATACTCAAGACATTCCTCTGCCGATGTGGGGTCAGTTGAGCCAGTTTCAGCTGGTTAAGATCCGGTGGGGAATTCGTAGCCAGAATTAGCATGCGATAGGCGTCCCTGGTTTCCCGGTCCAACTCACGACGCAGTTCCAGTCGGCCATCCTCTGGATGCAGGCTGAAGTGCTCGGTGATTGGTGGATTCCAGTCAGCTGCTGCACCGTCGTAGTAGCTGTGACATGCAAATATTACTCTTTTAAAAACACTCGAAGAAAACAATGCGAGCAATACAGTATTTTACTGCAAATACCTCCCTAAATACATTGCACATAATGTATGCATGAAATCTTCATTTAAAAAGTTT
Source organism: Epsilonema sp. ZAB3_2 (assembly GCA_030247985.1). Lineage (NCBI taxonomy): Eukaryota > Metazoa > Nematoda > Chromadorea > Desmodorida > Epsilonematidae > Epsilonema > Epsilonema sp. ZAB3_2. The sequence continues at coordinate 11,204 of JASAMW010000808.1, forward strand.
TGTAAGGTTTTTTAGGTTTCACAAGCAGGTTTCCACAGGTTTTTCGTACCGTAAGGTGTAGGCTACATTTGATTTTGGTTTTACCGATCGTAGCTCCGTTCCCTCTCTGAGTTTAACGGCTCCAGTAGCGTGTACTGAATCTTCCCATTGTCTCCTACATCCGGGTCGTACGCTTTTACTGTCGTCAGCTCAGTTCCTACTGGCGTATCTTCCAAAACCTCCCAGGTCAGCGCGCGACTCCCGAAGAACTCCGGCTGATTGTCATTAACGTCCAAAATCTGAACTTCCACCAGCACTTGCGTGTACAGAATGCCAGAATGAGCCGCCACCACCAGCTGAAAGGAAAAGAAATCACAAAGTACAGAAGAGGGGACTTTGAAACACTGATAGACAGCCATAGACATACTATAGACACCCAACGACAGCCTTCGTTTTCTTTCAAACTGTCCACACCGACCCAGGATGTACGACTTTTGTGCGGTTAGAGGGCCGCTTGCTTACACTGTATCTGCTTCTTTCTTCGCGATCGAATGAGACCAGTGCCTGCAGTTGGCCAGAATCCTTGTCCAATTGAAAGTGTTCCGTGGAATCTACGTATTGCTCCGTATCCTGGCGCCATATGACGTAGAACAAATTGCAGTTCAGTCCTTCCGTTGTCGCTTTGAATGTCATCACATCGATCCCTGGCTCTTGATTCTGTCAAACAAAACGGATCAATCAGAGCATAAAGCGAAACAATAGACAAAATGGGGAATGAATGAGATTTCAGCTTCTACTGTTGATCATCACTTGTGGTGATAAATTACTGGGAAATGGTCATTCCTACATAGTGTCATCACCTCAATTGATAATCTAATCATGTCGATTCACATTCACTTCACTGGAAGGGATGGAAGGAAATGATGGTCTTTAGTGACAAAAAGCAATAATTTGGGAACTACCTACCTGCCTTATGACAATCATTTTTAGTGAGCTGGATGAAGGGCCATTGTACACAAAGCCTATGCTCACATACTTTTGTTGCTGTACACATCATAGCCTATGTACATTGCAGCAGAATATTGTTGAATTGATTACAGATAATCTGGGCATATTAGGAAATGGACGAAAACAGGATATCGTTTTGTATTTTCTGCAGTCTTCATTGGGCGACCACAATTTGGCTACAACCGGCGGTAGCTCCACAAAGCTTAATTTGGTTCGTTCGCCAGATTTTACTCTTTGAAACTCACGACAAACTTTGAAACTTTGAAATTCACGACATACCACTGGTGTCAACTCGCTCTCTCAGAATATTGAGTTAAGTTGAGTTAGCTTTACTCGGGTAGTCATTTTTCCGAGTTAAGTTGAGTAACTTACTCGCTCTAACTTCAACTGAGTCGGGTTAGCCCAAAATCTTGCGAGTTACTCGAGTAAGTACTGTCGAGTAAGTACTAGCTGGTCCAAACGAAAAGAACATATGTACGTACATCACTCTGAATATCCCAAAAATATTTGTGTTTTTGCAGGCGATGTCGTTTTCGTTTTCTTCGCCACCGACATTGCTAATGCATTCGATAATAATGCAACACGAAAAGCAACCGCTGAATACTGGGACGGAGTGAAGAATGTTTTATTTCTCATGTACCGTATGTCCCGTCCGCTTTTGTTGCTGCCGCGTTTATGTTTGAGTGCGCGCTGCTGCTTTGTATGCGCATGTACGTGCACGCCGTTTACAACAATGGTGTAACTCGAGTTAACTTACTCGAGTAAGTACTGGGTAAGTATGAAATGCTTGACTCGAGTTAGTATGGCAGTACTTACTCGCTGTTTCTAAAATTTTACTCGAGTTAGAAGCAACAACAGTCAATACCGAGTTAAGTCGAGTTAGATAACTCAATGACTGCATTTTTCCGAGTTAAGTTAAGTTAAATAACTCGGGCAAAAATCGCCCGAGTTACTCGAGTAAAGTAACTCAAATTTTTACTCTGACACCAGTGCGACATACCAGTAGGTACTGTAAGGTACTTACAGCTCACCATGGCCTGCGTGAACCGTAAACTGGGGATTGCTCTCGCAATGATCATTACAACCTGCATATTAGCACCAGAAATTCAAGCTGAAAGTTGCCCGAATTCCAAAGCTGACACAAAATTCGACGGGGCTGAGATATTGGCCGGTTCTCAAGGGGAGATCACCCTGGAGCAGTGCTGTCAGAAATGCCACGACTATCCAGGATGCCAGGCTTGGCTGCATCGCTCAAACCTGGATCCCAGGCTGTTTGGAGCGCGTACTCATTGCATGACGTACAAAACGCGAGGCCAGGGTCAAGTACCAACAACTGCAGCAAGCGATCATGGACAACATACATCTGGAACAGCCAATGACAATGTGCAGCTGGGTAAAGCAGAATTCTTTTACGTACCAACCATAGGCCTAATGCGACCACATACATTCGTAAAAGCAGCAGATGAACAGGCTTAGCGAATGGACACTGGCTGAGGCTAGCTAATGGTCATAGGTTTGGGTATCTGCTTATAGCTAAAGGATGAATTGTAGGCGCCTATAGGATTACCTATGACCAATCAAATGGGCTATTCAGGTACAGTAGACATGACCTCAAATGAAATGCTGAATTCGAGACAAGGAGATGTACTTGTCTCAGATCATAGGCCTGTATTTCAGTTTCCAAGCAGTGCAGCAAGCAGAGTGACTGCGAAGGATCCGTGGTTCCTGGGAAATATAGCAAGGTCTACTGTCTGTGTTGGTACACAGGCACCTGCGCACAGTACCATCGCTATGCCAATCATTTTCCACCATGCCAGTTCCAAAGCATCAACGGCAAAATTATTCCATGGCACGAATAACGATGATCGTCACGAAGCGATGCATCGAAAAAGAAAAGCTGTTGATTTCTGAACTGTGTACTCACGACAACATACAGTACCGTTACGTACGTACGTATATATGGTAGATAGATACCTAGACTGTACGTAGATTCGTCGAATTGCGCAGATAAAAATAACAGAAGCAAGCAAAGGCAACGACGTTAATTTAAGTCCATACAAACCTAGCACCCCACACCAAAATGATAAGGGTACATGGTAGGTACATGGCCAGCAATAAAAGAAAAGCCAGTTCAAGTTCAAGTCGGAATGAAGCCATTGGGCCATAAACCCCGTCAACATTTCATTTCAGTGATAAATGAAGCAGAAACCTCATACCTCATACCTTATACCTGTACGTATAGTATGACAGCGTTTGTACATAATCTCATTTCGTTGCACCGCCTACATTACCTCATCGATGTGAAGGATGCTGGTATTGGTGCTGGGTGAGGTGAAGCGTGGATAGCATCTGCTGGTGGACTGAACGCTGAGAAAGACCGGCACCGAGGCGTTGTGCCGCTGTCCATCCCAGGCCACGGCGCCGAACTGATAATTTCCGTCCAGATCGGTGAGCGGGCGGATGTTGCGCACTGTGCCGTCGAAGGGATCGATGGACAGGATGCCGGCCAAGGCGGGCGGCAGGTTGATCAGGGTGTACTGGACCACCCCGTCCGCGTCTTGCACGTCCGCGTCTCTCGCTTCTACCTGCAGCGGCTTGAATTTAAAGAGGGGATCTGGCGGGTTTTGTATGGGAAGCAAATTTCGAAGTTCTAGCATTTGAAAGCACCTACGATACCTGTGTAAAATCGCATCCTCTTTTGATCTAACCCCATGTTCTGGAGTCGATTTTGCCTCATCTGTGAAACGACGTCACAGTGCTAGAAAGCTCGAAATAGGCCAAAGTGTTGCGAAATCCCCTTCCTAAATGGGGCGCGCTTCACAGTGGCAAAATTGAACTCCAAAATGTGGGATTACGTAGATCGAAGGAAGATGGATTTTACATCGGATAGACCCCTCAAAAGTTAAAAATACGAAATTTGCCCTTCCCGTATTAAATTTACGCAAGATCCCCCCTTTAAACATTAGCTGGAAACGAATTTGAACTACAAAATTATCAAAGTAGGGTACTACGGGGTGTAAACCTGGGCACCTAAAGCTCCTGTGAACTTGTGCTGTTTCAGCTGAACAAAATAGCTCATTTGAAAGAGAAAGTTCAAGGAACCGATCTATTGATATAAATTTGTCTCCATCGATCGGCCCATTGGTTGCTGAGAGATATTCAGCCCTAAAAGCGCCTACTGTAGGTGTGACCCGATTTTTCCATGGCCAGGTTTTACCCCAAAGGTGAAAGTACTACTAACTGGGTCGTGTAAGCCTAACCAAACAACTAAAGATCACCGTAGTACTGTAAACCCTCGTTTATAGCCCCCGGGGGCTATCAAAACGTTAGTCGCCGATTAGGGGGGCTATATACGGGGGGGGGGGGGGGCTATACACGAGGGGGGCAATATACGAGGGCATTTTACATCTGCACCAAAAGTAGAGTTTTTGACCTCCTGAACTCATTTCTGGCGGTTATTTTGCATGTTCCCAAGCTCCTGTGGTCAAAACAGCAGCTTTTAGCACAAAAAAACTGTGAAATTCTTCTTGTCAAAAATTTTCGTCCAAGATACATCACAAGTAAAATGTTCAGAACTGTTCCAAATGATGTGCAAATGATCTCCTATGCATGAAAACACCTCAAAAACGCTGTTTTCAGCTCAAAAACACACGTTTTCCGTTGCTTTTCGCGTTTCGCTATAGGGGGCTATATCAGGGTTCGTACCAAAGCGGCTTTAGCCAAAATCAAGACATTATCAAGACACAATTTAGGAGGGCCGCACCGGGGTCTGGGGCGGAGCCCCAGCCGCCGGAGGCCCGAAAATTTTTTGAAGAAGCATTCTAATTTCCATGAAAAAAGTGTCTCAAAAATTTATCAGATATTATGAACAGATGACCCATAGTATACATACATAAATACTCCACTCATCGACACTAGTGCGCTACACAAGAGGTGAGCATTCCCCGTATGTGATGAAGCATAGGGATGCGGTGAATTCACCGTGAGTTTGACACTTACCACGTGTGAACACGTGAGAAAAATTTTGCGCGTGGGAGCAAGTGAGGATGCTCTACACGAAAAATAAAACTCGAAGTTCACACTCACCATGAGTAAGTGAAGCGCGCTACTGCCAGCTTTCAAATTCATGAGCCAATTCGCCGCATCCCCACACACACTCAAGTACAGTCTCACACAAAATTGTAAGCCTAAATCGCATTTGTATGTCGCGCGGGAAAAAATTTTCACTCCACACAGAGCGTGAGAAAAAAATTTTGTTCCCGCGGCACGCAAACAGCTAAAAAAACTTAAAATTTATCAAGACACTCATAAATTATAAAGACATTATCAAGACAATCAAGACATGGATCTATTATAAAGACAAAATAAAGACAATCAAGACAATCAAGACACGGTACGAACCCTGTATATACGAGGGCAAAATGATGAAAGTCGCCGATTAGGGGGGCTATATACGAGGGGGGGCTATATTCGAGGGGGGCTACAAACGAGGGTTTACAGTATGCGAACCTGGAGAATGTGACTGCCCACTGGCGAATTCTCCATGATTCCGGCTGTGTAGGCATCGGATAGAAAGACCGGACTGTTGTCGTTGACGTCGATCAGGGCGATGGATACCTGTGTTTGACGATATTGAGAAATACATATATGTATCTGCTATGTAAAGCTTCGTGTATGACCCAAGCCCCTCGAGTACATACATACGTAAACCCCCTTCAGGAGAAGGTTATACGCGAAGCTTTTACTACTGTATTTACTGTAAAGTTTGGTGTTATTACCCAGTATCGAATAAAACCCGAAGCAAGTTGGTCGACTTTGAATTTTAGTATTTTGTATAAACCCGATATTCACTTCACCTTACAGCAAATGCTTCAAAAAGCTATTTTACGCACGCTGGAAATAAGAAAGTAGTTATGGTACATGTGTGTATACGACGATATTTTGTATAACCTGATATCGAATTACATACCCCAAGCAAACTTGTCGACTATGTATAGCCCGATCAGGTAATACACCAAACTTTACAGTAGCGCACAATTACAAAATGTATCTACTCATCAGCCTCCAAAACAATTATGTAATCTTACTGGAACTTCAGCCTTCCGTCCCCCATCGTCAGTAGCTTGCAGATAAAAGTCCAACACACTTTGAGCTTCATAGTCCAATGTGGCTGCGGTCATGATGGTACCCTGCAGTTCGTACGTACAGTACGTACGTATACACGTAAGTACAGATGAACATCCTCCACGTTCATTCAAACAAATAATAACGCTGCTGGGTTCAGGAACGTACATATGTACTGTATGTACATACTCTATGTACGTACTACGTACATGCTTTACATTGGAATCGACGGTGAACAAATGCGCATTGGTTCCAGAGAGAGAGTAGGAGAGTTGATCGGCATCAGCATCTTCCGCCAGTCCTTGCACCACAACGCTGCCATTGATCGCATCCTCACGAATTTGGCTCGTATATAATTCCTGGAATACAAGAAGTTGAAACGCCAAATGCATACGTACATAGTACAGTACTCAGCAACAAAAGCTACATACGTAACGCCACTTGCAAAGCTGTATCATGTGGGTACTGTAGGGTAAACACGGACACCTAAGCTTTTCTGAACTTGCCGCTTCAGCAAATGATGAACATGGGGTAGCTCATTTGAAAGAGGAGAGTTCAAGGAATCGATTGATTAGAATACGTCTTGTCTCAATCGGTCGTATGGTTGCTGAGGTATACTAGGTGTCCGTGTTTACCCCCGTATCTGGGTTTACCCCTCAGTACCCTACACGATTGTGATTTTGCAAGCTGAAGGGAACCTTTTTGAAAGTTGGAGCGTGGTTATTGACACTGTTGGCGATGACTAAGCTGGATGCCTCCACCCCACCGCCTGACAGCATGTGATAAGCCCTCACGGAAACGTTCACTGTACCAACGCCATCCAGGGAGTTGGCAACAGAGATGACACCTGAAAATCTCCACGCAAATGTCATATCATTTGCAAATAGAAACGACCCAGGAATATTTAGTTGTTAGACCCAGGAACATTTAGTTTGTTTGTTTTGAGGAGTCAAAGTGGCACAATCTTGGTTTTGGTCACATGACCATTCCGCCTGCCTCTTAGTCGAGAAGGAAAATTTGCCAGATGTGCCAGGGAATCCAACCCTTGACCTCTCGCGTTCCAAGCGAGCGCCTTTACCGTCTTGACTTCACACCCGGGATGACCTCAGTCACACAATTTCCCCTTGATCATGACAGCTAAGTAGTTATGACATCATCTTGACATCATCATACCCGTTTTTGAGTTGATCCGAAAATATTCCGCTCCATCCAGCAGAGAATAATGTATCACTCCAGGTCTCTTGGTCAGTATAGGGTAGGCCAATGCAGTGTAGACATAGCTGCCGAGCTGCAAGTTCTCAGCAATTTCTATTCGCTCAGGCAGCAGAAGATGTTCCAGCTGTTCCCTTTTGGACACTTCTGTCAGATCCAAGGGAGCCAGAGATAGGATCAGGTAAGCTGAAACAACAGGGATATCCCTTTAACTGGGAATGAGCCAAAAACGGGTGACGATTTTCAAAGCAGCCTCTAACTGGGAAAAAAATATCGTCATAATCTTCCGAAAATCGCCATGACTTCTTTTGGAAAAAACCAGTCAAACTCGTGACACAAATTTCGGAAAAGTGAGTGAGAATTTTTTTCCAAAGTGGACCTCAAAACTAGATGGCGACATGGTACCTGCAAAGGTGAGTAATCGTCAGCTATTGAAGATTAAAAATTGTTTTCATGACGATTTTATTTTTGATGATTTAAAAAAATCGGCATAAAAATTTTCATGCCGACTTTCCATTCCCACTTAATCGGATATGATCCCCGGATATGTCTGATCGCTGATTGATCGCTGGTTGGTCTAGATCAACCAGCGATCAACTTTAACAACCAGGAAACAACCAGCGATCAGACATAATCGTAGAGGTGCAAGCTTTGGGTGTGTGGTTCTAATCACATACATAGACGATACCGTGGATATTTTATCTATACATAAGCTGGACAGATCGGCATCTCAAAGGTCTATCGTATCTTCGATTGCAACAACGTATGCATATACGTAGGTAGTCCACAAATATCTGGAGAGTATTCTCACTTGTTTGAGCAGGTTCCAACGCATGTGCAGTGTCTTGAATTTCGATGGTGAAATGCAGCATGATGAGTCTTGGTTCTGCCAATGCTTTCACCAACATCAGGCTGCCATTTTGCTGACCATCATTTTGGAAGCCAAAATGACCGGAGTAATCTTCGTCAGATGTGATTCCATCTCTGGTGTAGGCTTGAACTTCCTCAATAAAGTAAGTGAGTACCGCATCCGCATCGCCATCACTGGCCGAATATGTCCAGATGTGGGTGCCGCTTGGAGAATCTGAAGAAACACAACATTTAGGTACAGCAAGATTGGATAAGAATAATGAGAGAAAGGCAACAAGCGAGGCAGGGATGAAATTTTCGTTTTCTGTTTTTCCTCCTCTCATCAGTTTTTATCTATTCTTGTCTTGATTTAGTACGTAATGTACATGCCTACAGGTATATATTACACATACGCAGAACTTCACTGGGGAAACAAAAAACTATACAAAAATGCAAAACTGACGCATGTACCTTCGTAAATTGTTGTCTGAACCACCGAGGGACTATTTGATTCTGGAAGATGGCTGCCCAGACCCTGAACCTGTACTGTCACTTGAGCAAAACCTAGCTTAGGTGGCGTTTCAAAATCGACAGCCACAATCTACAAAGAAGCACTGGATGTAAGAAACACACAGACGCGGATTTGCATTAGGCTATGTACTGCCTGTAACGCACAGTACACGAAACGTAGGGTATTGTGGGGTAAACCTGGACACGGGGGTAAAACTCGAACACCTTGTATATCTCAGCAACCATACGAACAATTGAGTATTCTTACCAATCGATTCCTTGAACTGTCCTCTTTCAAATGAGCTACCATGTTCATCATTTGCTGAAGCGGCAAGTACAGAAAAGCTTAGGTGTCCGGGCTTACCCCGTGTCCGGATTTACCCCACAGACCCTACCTAAGTAGTGTACCTTGAGCGTATGCGTATGTGTGTCCTTCTCCACAGCGCCAGTGTACTGAATTTCTCCAGTGCTTTCGTTGAGCAGGAAAAGACCGGCTCCACCCTCCTGCAGTTGATATTTGACACCGCTTTCGTTGTCCACGGCTTGTACAGTGCCTACGAAAGTGTCGGTGGAATTGATGAGAAATTCGTAGCTTTCCTGCTGGAATTTCGGCGGCTTGTTCCGTACTTGTCTTTGTTCCTGTAAATTATTTTGGCAAGTCATGATTTTAGGCGTAAGTTGCAATACTGCATATGATGAACGGACTCATAAACTAATTAATGATTAATGGTTAATGATTAATGATTGATTAATGATTTTGTATGTACGGTGCAGTTTGCATCACGTAAATCATTGCAGCAGCTAGTATGTTGTAAGTTGCAATACTGCATATGTATGAATGAACGGACTCATAAACTAATTAATGATTAATGATTAATGATTAATGATTGATTAATGATTGATTAATGATTCTGTATGTACGGTGCAGTTTGCATCACGTAAGTCATTGCAGCAGCTAGTATGTTGTAAGTTGCAATACTGCGTAAGTATGAACGGACTCATAAACTAATTAATGATTAACGATTAATGATTAATGATTCTGACGGTGCATTTTGCATCACGTAAATCATTGCAGCAGCTAGTAGTATGTTGCATGTACAATTCAGCAGCCTTACAGCAATGTGCTTGCTTACAATGATTTCCAGTGTGACATTGACCCGACTGGGCTCGTTAATCCCATCGGATGCTACGGCAGTCAGGTTGAAGCGCTGGCCCAGGTTTTCAATGGTGACGAAGTCCGGATGTTTTACGAAAAGTATGCCCGTCCTGCTGTCGATGTCGAACAAGGCTGTTGGATCTTCCAGGGTGTAGCTAATTTCAGACTCATCGGCGTCAATTGCCTGAAGAATGGGTTAGACTGAGGCTTCGGATTAGGCTTAGGGTTATGTAGGTGCTGAAGATGCACAAGTACGTAGTAGGCTTAGGCTAATCGGCTTAGCTTTGATAGCCCACTTCACGTACTGCTGAACAAATGGGAGCTGCTAACTTCCAACTGGGGAAAAGGATCAGCTATCAATTTACCTACGTACGTAGAATGCATGCCCTAACGTTAGAATTTGCAAGCATCCACGGTATAATAGGTACTTAACTACTTTATTCTCATGGTGTTAGGCTAAGAATATGCCGTGAATGTTGTACGTATGTAAGCACTTGTATCTGAAGCAGAGGGTCGAAAATCGGCGACTGTTCCAGCAGCCAGCTATGGTAGAAATCGTCGACGAACCGAGGACTGTGCGTGTCCTGCGGAAGCAGCTGCAGATGCACGAGGGCGTCCGCGGACTTGCCAGTTCCGTTTCCGTCCGTGGCTCGCACCACAAGAGTCAGCTGATCGATGGGAAGCTGCTCCAACCCCCTGCTGCACCCTTCTCCATCTGCAGCGCTGGAGACTGGACGATGAGGCGGTGAGCAAGCATTCACAAGCAGATCTACCGTTCCCGGAGTGCCAGTGGGCTTGAGAAGAAAGCTGAAAGCGCTCACATTGCTTTCGTATGTTGACCCGGAAGATTTCGTTTTGCTGGACCACACACCGCAGTACATTTGTATACCTCTGCGTAATGCCGGACCTACCCTATACATGTACAAAGTGTAGCGCGTCGTGCGTAGACAGTTGCTAAATGAATGGACCTCTCCTTCGCAACTCTACGTACGCGTGCGCCCGGTACTTTCTTCAGTGCGTGGACCGCTGTGTACTTAGGTCCGGCATTACGTAGAGGTCTACAAATGTACTGTGGTCCAGCAAAACGAACGGCTCCTGGGGTGCACTGGGGTAAAACTGGACAAACTCAACCGTACATATACACCCTAGCACATACATACGTACTGTAACGTACGTACTCTACGGCAATAAATTTACGTCCCATCTTCTCTTACAAGTTGGCGAATTGTCCAAAGAGACGAAACTGCACGCCACCAACTCCATAGTCACCTCGGTCTTTGTCCGTTACCTGAGCGCAGATAAAAGAGCAATCGCTACATATCTTCACACCATTGCATAGTTACGAAACGGTGTTAACAGCTCCGTAATGCTCTGACCCGCAGGGCCCGCGGGTCACCCGCGGATCATCCGAGGGTCACCCGCGGGTCACTCGAGGGCAGGGTCACCCGCGAGTCACCCGGGACCGAATAGAAGCGCCGGCGGAAAAGGTGAAAATGGTTGATCCAACCAATGACTGCGGGTGACCCGCGGGTGACCCACCCGCGGGTGACCCGCGGGCCCTGCGGGTCAGAGCATTACGGAGCTGGTTAACGTACAGTATACACAGCAAGCAATCTATACATCGACTTGTACTGTAAGCACGTACGTACTCATAGTACATTCGAGAAGGAAAATTTGCCAGAATGTGCCAGGGAATCGATCCCTGGACCTCTCGAGTTCCAGCCAAGCGTCTTAACCATCTGACTGTATACACACCCGGATGACCTTTAGTCACACAATTTCCCCTTTTACCACATACCACAATGGTTCCGATGGTTTCTCCGTCGTTCATGGTTTCAGCCGCTTGAAAGTGGAAGTCGGGACTCTGAAATTCTGGTGCAAAATCGTTGACGTCCATCAAAGTGATGGAGACCGGTAGGCGAGCGAATAGACCAGTTGACAAGTCTCTGGCTTCAACCTGCAAATATACGCTACTGCATAGGGTAACACAGGGTAAACCGGGCCGGTTTTATTGGTGGGGAAAACCCGGCCACCCACGTAGAAGGAACGGCCTTGGCTGGGTTTACCCCACGGCCGGGTTTATCCCACAGTACCCTATTACTTGTTAGCAGTACTGTATACGAACGTACAGTAAACCACCGTTTTATTTACTCAACGTTCTATGTAAGTGTACCACCTGATGAGTTTACCCAACGTTCTAAGTGTTAGTGTATCACCTGATGAGGCTTCAAGTTTGGTGAAACGAAACGTTGTGGATAAAGTGTTTCACCATCTACATTCACTCTGGTCGTGACCCATCGTATACATCGTAGCTTTACCACGTACAGTGCATGCATATGCATACATGATGTGGCTATACGTACGCATGTAGGGGTATTTCTGACGCTTTTGTACCGTAAACTCTAATCCATTTCCAGCTCGTTTCTCCAGGTCCATCAATTCCGCATCGATGACGATAATGTCAAAGCTTCCTCCTCCAGACAAAAAAGTCGGCTCCGTTTTCACACCGGACGTAATTTGAAAATCCGGACTGCCAACAAACAGCTGATAAGTAGCACTGGCATCAGTCTAAATAAGATTGCCAAACTTTGTAGTGTTGTAGGCCTACAGAATACAGTGCATGCAGTACATAACCTACTACGTCGTACATTTTACGTTTTACATATGGTACACAAATTATACTACTGTACACAAACATCACATACAGGGCTAGAATCAGGAGCTGCAACGATCAGCTGTTGCTTGAAGGGCAGTGGGGCGAAGATGGGCCATTTCTCCGATACTACAACTGTGGCTATCGCAGGTTGAAAACTAGGTGAGATTGCTGACATGAGTGTTGTAGTGGTTTGTGCAGTAGTAGTTGTCGTTGTCGTTGTTGGTGTAGTTGTAGTAGTAGTTGGAGTGGTTGTAGAAGTAGTTGTGCTTGTGATGGTTGGCGTTGTAGAAGTGGTACTCGTGGTTATAGTAGTTGTTAGAGTAGTAGTTGGAGTGGTTGTTTGTGCGGTTGTTGGAGTGGTTGTTGGTGTGGTAGTTGGACTAGTTGTGGTAGTAGTTGGACTAGTTGTGGCAGTAGTTGGGCTTGTAGTAGTACTAGTTGTCGTAGTAGTCGTAGTAGTTGGACTAGTTGTTGCACTCGTCGTTTGTTTAGCGATCCCGGGCGATTGGGCAGATTCAGCGACTGTGCTCGTCTCCATCTTATCTCTTGTTTCAGCTTCATCAACTGAGACTGAGACTGATTCATCAACTGAAGTCGCTTCCTCCTCGTCTCTTATTTCAGCTTCATCAACCGAGACTGAGGCTGATTTATCGATTGAGGTCGCCACCTCATCCTCTTTTGTTTCAGTCGAAGGTTCAGGTTCAGCTGACAAAGAAGAAGATGGTAAATCACTGGAGAAACTGCTGATCACCTCTGGTTCTGCATCTGGTTCCTCAGCCCCAGCTGTAGATGACGGTGATGTCAAACTATGTTCATTCGTCAATGAACCTTCCACTCCAACCTCTGCTGGTTTTTCTTCCGTTTTTGTCCCATTTTCTTTCATCTCTGCTGACGTGGACAAAGGAGTTGACGACGCCATTTTAGTAGAGGAAATGTTGTTCTCCATCTCTTCATCTTCCAAAACGTACTCGCTGGTACCGATGCCAATGGTGGCATGAAATCGCGTTTCATCCGATGTTGTACCCTCGCCTTCCATTTGGTTCTCTTGCAGTACTTGTTCAGTAGCTTTTCCCTCAGGTTCGGTGCTTTCTTGAACCTCTGTCACTTCATCAGCCACATCTACTTCAGTTCCCAGTGTGCTCAGCTCAACGTTATATTCATCTTGACCATCCTGGTCACTGATCACGTCACTATCCTCGATATCCACATTGTTTTCTGGTACTACTGGAGTCGAATGGTCCGATTCAGAAATTACGTTGTCATCGTCGTCACTATCAGTGGAGCGAGACGCGATCGAAGTAGCCGGAACCACGTAGACTCTCACAACTTTGCTCACTGTGTTGCTCTTTCCTTCTGGGCTTGTGGGCCGATCAGTCAGGAGCACTTTGAACCGAAAAGCAGGAGTTTTCTGAAAAATCGAAAATACTCACGAACTTGTTTGCTTATTGTAGAATTTTAGCATCGATTTCATAGGGCCTTTTTGTGGTTTGGCGGGTCGCTTAGCGTTTGGCACTGGTACCATTACGTTGTAGTCAATCCTGGAAACGAGAGTGACAATGCCAGTGACTGGGGCGACTGAGAAATGATCTTCAGCTCCCTGCAGTCCATAAATGACGTCAGATTCAGCATCCGTGCCTTCCAGTTGGTAAACAATGCTCCCTGAAACAGAAGAGCAAACAACGACCGCTCATCACAAACGTACAGTATTTGTATGAACAAAAGCACATCCATGAAGTACTACACTACATACACACGTACGTACTGTACATACAAAAATAAGTTAGTTGGCACAGTGAACAGTACCTGGTTTGGTATCATCCAAAACGCGAAGCCCGCTCATGTCTTTGACAAAGATTGGAGCTTCATTATTTCCTGAGGCGTAAGATAGCCACAGCAGGATCGCAAGTAACGACTGTACCCAATTCCACGGATGAAGCATTATCCCGATATGTATCCACCTGAAAAAAGAGTGAACAGTTTCCAACAACAGCAAACAGAAAGTCATCCAGAACAGAGCCAGATGAAAACTTAGACTTGTTTTAAGATCACGCACTCTTTTATTTTCTGACTACTTGGGCGAAAGCGAAACCGAAAGGGAGGTCAGGTCAAGTGCATGTCAAGTGCCTTCATTCATACTGTAACCTGATGCCCATTGTACTATTGGGGGTCATCGGCACTTTGGAAAATTTCAGTAAGTAAAAAGTAATTACTTTTTAGAAGGCCAAAATCCAGTAAGTAAAAAGTAAATACTGGTACTGGCGCTGCTGGATTGCCAGTAAAAGGTAAAACCCTGCCAGTAACCAGTAAAGTAAAAAGTAAAAAAGAAATTTTTTCACCCCTTTTGATAGTCTCTTCGAAAAATAGTGGTGTTTGGAAGGCCAAGAGCAAGGTAGGAAAAGAGAAAGTGTGCCCTTCTGAAGTAGTTTTCATTTCTCATGCAAGTACCTATCTGCAAAATGGTCATCCATATTCGCTCTACTTACTCAGGATTCCCGCTCCGGATTTAGCAGAAAGGATTAGTCCGTGCCTATATTGAGCGTAACCCCCGATTCTAAGCCACGCGTGTTTTTTTCAGGCGAAACGCCCGACAGCAGGAAACGAAGCGGAAAAGAAAAGGAAAAATCTTCTTTTCTTTTCTTTTTTCCTTCCGCTTCGTTTCGCTGCTGTTGGGCGTTCCGCCTGAAAAAAACACGCGTGGTTTCGACTCGGGGGTTACGCTCAATATAGACACGGACTAATCCTCCCTGCTAAATCCGGAGCAGGAACTCTTGGTATCATCCATTCAAAGGCGTAATATTTTTTCCGGCAGCAATTTAGCCTGTATTAGTCGAATTTTTTTACCTTTTTACTTGTCACAATATTTTGCCAGTACCAGTAAAAAATTTTCTGTAGCCAGTAAAGTAAAAGTAAAGTGTCTAACGTGGCTGCCAGTAAAAGTAAGGTAAAAGTAATTACTGGCAGCAAAATTTTTGCCAGTAAGCCAGTAAAAGTACCGGTAATTTACTGGTGACCCCCAATACATTGTACACAATGATGAATGTATGCGCGCATCCTTTTTTACACAGTAATTCTGTAAATTTTTGAACTTTTGACAATTGCGTTTTACTAAGGCGAGGCGTCGCCCGCATTCGATGATTTCACTGAGTCTGATAATTGTACACATTTGTACATACGTTTCAGTTCGTGCTGGCTGCTGCATGCGCTGTATTATGAAACGTTCTTCTTCTTCATCTTATCGTGAGTACAAAAACTACTGCATCTGCATGCCGTAGAGACAAAAGCACCGAAAGCTTGAAGCATCAATGTCAATCGCATTACACACTAGCTGAAGGTACCAAACCCAAAACCAAAACGAAACGTGCAAAACCGCGACCAGTAAAATATAGAGTTTTACGGTAGGCCTACGTACTGTATTGTATGTACGTGTACACGCAAACATGCTTCTATCAACGGGTAAGGTAAGGTAAGCTAAGCTAAGCACTAATCATGGTCCCCTGGCCCTTTTACGTATACGTACGTCTGGGCAGCTATCATACCAGAAAAGGCGCTTCAAAAAAGCTTTGAGCTACTGCCTTTTTCCGTCCATGATGTGCTCTTGCTTTATCTTATCAGTTCTCTTCCGCCTCCAAGGGAAAATTATCACCTGACGGTTGTCCTTGATTTTGCCGTCACCAAGCAGGAAAGGAAATCTCCTTCTCTTCCTCCTTTTCTCTTCTCGCTTTCAACATCAACATTGTATTTTGCGCCCAGTTTTATTTCATGACAGCACTGAGCAGCTGTTGGTTTTATTAGCGTCCAACATGAAAACTAAACTTTACGTCCTACTGCTTCTCCTAGCTTTTATTGTCGTCGCATCAATTCCATGTTCCGACAGTTTCGGACTGAGGTACCGTTAGCAGGTATTTTCATGTTACGTTCTGACAACTTGTTGGGGTAATAGCAGGTACTGTAAGTACAGTAAAGTACATTGTAGGGTAGCGTGGGGCAAAACCGCCCATGGGCATGGGGAAATCCGCCTGCCTAAGTACCTATGGCCCACATGTAGGTTTCTTGAATGGTGGTAAAAGCGCCATTAGGTGGGCTGATTTGACCCATGGACGGTTTTGTAATTGCGCGGCCTTTCAGGAAAATGAGGTTGAACAAGCAGACTGAGGATGTGCCGCAATATTTCTTTCCACCAGAAGCAACAAACTCCAATGGAATTATTCACGAAAGAAGATTTGTGGGCTTCAACAAGATTACCCGGAAGAAAAGCGATGGTAGTAGCATCGGGTGTGAAGGCAACGAATGCATTCTACATTTTGACCCAACCTTGTTTCTGGGATGAGGATGAGATCTTACCTACCGTAGCTCTACAGAGTAGCCAGGTCCTGGCTTTGCTCTTTATGTGCAATTTACGAACTTTACCCAGAAGATAAAGCACTGTATGCATGCAGGTATTAATACTTACAAAGTTGATTGGCAACGTATCAATCAATAAAAGCTAAAACAAATTTTACAGACTTATTCGTGCTCGTGTTTCATGCCATGGTCCTGCTTTAGCAGATGGTTTGTAAGTTTTTTCCAGAGGACATTACGTAGGTAGGTACCGTGATAAGACATTGCCGGTTCGCCTTTTAAATTCCGAGTGAATCCTAGCGGAATAGCTCCAGGACATTTTTACGCCGTCGCAAATCGCACACACGCTCATCCGAATTCCGAAGTGGTTCACTCACTGAGCGGCGACCTGTATGTATGCCAACCATTATAAATCCTCCACGCGGTACCCGTTGGGTGATGGCTCATGAGCGTCGACTTTCAAAAATTACACTACCTTACACCCTAACGTACGTACAAGGCCTACGTGTCTACCCAACCCACGCACCAGAAAATCCCTTGGTTGGTGTGTCCCTTGGTGTATAATTTTTACACTGTGTTTGTACGTAAGTGTAAGTAGTGCGTACTGGTATACATACATACATACATAACATAACATAGTAGGCGTAGTGATCGTTTTCTCCGTTTCCTTCATTGGGGCAAGCTGAACAAAGTTTGGCCAAAAGTTGTCTCCTTTTCTTCAAACTTGTCACATGAAAAAAAGACTCCATAACAACGTTTCGTTATACTGTACTCATCCTATCGTAGGTTACCGCGCATAATTTGACGTGGTATCCGTCCAGTTAACCCTGTATGTAGTCTGCTGCCAATGTAATCAATCAATCATCATGGTCAACTGTTTGTGCTGTTGGCAAATCGTTGTGCAACTAATTTCTACCGTTTTCCTCATCGCTGGTTTAGTGGGCACTGTATTTTCTATGCTGACGCCGTCATGGTAAGATACACTTGCTTATGTACGTTTTTGTGCGTATGATGCAATTCACAATATTAGCCCACTCCTTTGCCATCATATCATTAGAGTTGGTTGAATTTGTGGACTCCGTTGACCTTTCCTTTACGAGGTGTTTGACCAACAAATTCAATTCGCATCGCATACGTACTTTTTAAGAAAGCTTTTCTGTAGCGGTTGCATAGTACGTGGAAGGGGGGTACTTTTTGTAAATCGAGATAATATGCCTATCGGATTCCCCATCAAAAACTGCATATGTAGATGAAGTTTTAGGAAAAAATTTGTTCAGGCATCATCGAGATATTCATGGGTAAAGGTGGGCAGGTCGCATTTTTGCCGTTTTTCAACGTTTTTAGCCATATTTCAGCAACCGCAGGGCTTAGAGGGCTACAATTTGGCGTGCGAAAAGATCCCATAGGGACCCAAGTCTGGACCAATTTTGAGCCCAATCGGCCACCTGTTTGGCGAGATATAGCGTGACAAAGTGCATTTCTGTATATTTTGCACCTGTTGCAAATTTAGTTTTTTGAATACCACGGCGCGAATACATGCCCTGCACGGGATAAAATTTTGACAGCAAGTAGAGAAGGGTTAGGCCTAAAAACTTTAGTACTACCGCAAAAAATCTCTATAATTGGAATTGGGACTACAGTCCTCTCGAATAGTGAAAAATACAGCAAAAATTTTCCCGCCTTTTTTATTTTTCAAGATAAATGAGCAATACCACTGAAACTTTTTCCTCGTAAGTAACCTATCTTATGTAGAATTTGATGTAGATTTCAAAAATAAAATTATTTCTCCCGAAAAATTTAACCCCTAGCATATAATTTTGCAAAAGTAGTATATTTTTTGTGAATTTAGGGTAAGGGTTAAATTTTTTGGGAAAAACAATTTTATTTTTGAAATCTACATCAAATTCTACATAAGATAGGCTACTTACGAGGAAAAAGTTTCAGTGGTATTGCTCATTTATCTTGAAAAATAAAAAAGGCGGGAAAATTTTTGCTGTATTTTTCACTATTCGAGAGGACTGTAGTCCCAATTCCAATTATAGAGATTTTTTGCGGTAGTACTAAAGTTTTTAGGCCTAACCCTTCTCTACTTGCTGTCAAAATTTTATCCCGTGCAGGGCATGTATTCGCGCCGTGGTATTCCAAAAACTAAATTTGCACCAGGTGCAAAATATACAGAAATGCACTTTGTGACGCTATATCTCGCCACACAGGTAGCCGATTGGGCTCAAAATTGGTCCAGACTTGGGTCCCTAGGGGATGTATATGTATACCAAATTGTAGCCCTCTAAGCCCTTCGGTTGCTGAAATATGGCTAAAAACGTTGAAAAACGGCAAAATGCGACCTGCCCACCTTTACCCATGAATATCTCGATGATGCCTGAACAAGTTTTTTCCTAAAACTTCATCAACATATGCAGTTTTTGATGGGGAATCCGATAGGCATATTATCTCGATTCACAAAAAGTACCCCCCTTCCGCCTATACTACAGGCTACTCTCAATCCTTACAGAAAACGTCTCTTAATTTTTAATTTATATTTTTAATTTATTATTATTATTTATTATTTACTTTTGTCCAACATATTCAATTCGCATCGCATACGTAAAGTACTTTTTATATTTCAGCAATTCCAATGCTAATTTTACCTAAATATGGCTAAGTTATTTGTGCGTTTTTTCAATACAACTGCAGGCAAACGGTGTACATAGCGGAAGCAGAAGAGATGCACATGCACGGCTTGTTCCAAGATTGCGTGACCAAACAAGACTATCAAACTGGAGGTGGAAGCATGGACTGCAAATTCAAGTTCATTCGAGACAGAGAACGACAAGCAGAAAGCGATCATGACGGCGACCCATCCTTTTCGATGACACATAATCACGACGACGATGATTATGAAAGCTTTCATGCGAAGAACATGCATGTCACCCTGGGTAAGTGCGTTTGCAGCTAGAAAAGCAGGGTAGACTTGAGTAATCCGGTCATACAGAGCTGTACAGTATGTACGTACGCGCTGTAAAATGCATTGCTCATGTACGGAAAACGGAGGTGTATAAATTGCAGATTGGCAGAAGTCTGTGCTAATCACTCTTGGAGTTGGCGTGGCTGTGGGCGTGCTGGCTCTCCTGTTTTCCTTCTGCGCTCCATGGGTGAAAGTTGCTGCAATTCTTTGGGCGTTCCTGTGTATGCTTACAGGTACCGAATGCACCTTGGCTGCCATATTATTTTGTCCGAACGAAATTATGCATTTTCGTCAGTCGTCCGTCTAATTTTTAGCAATATCTACCTGCACTGGCGTCGCGATCTTCTTTTTCAACGCTCATGACGTGGAAAATCTCTACATTTACGCCTCAACTCAAAGCTACGAGGTACTGTAGTAACAGCAGTGGTACGCGTAAGTAACGTATGCGTAAAAAATATCACAGTAAGTACTGTGTACTATTATGTACTAGTACCTATTTTTTACCTACACATATTGTGGTGTGAAGCGTGAAGTGCTTAGGGTACTATGGGGTAAACCCCGGCCATGGAAAAATCCGGCCACCTAAGCTTCAGGGCTGCATGCCTCAGCAAACCAATGGACCGATTGAGACAAAAAATATGATATCAATCGATTCCTTGAACTCTCCTCTTTCAAATGAGTCAATTGGTTCATCATTTGCTAAAATAGCAAGTTCAAAGGAGCCTAGGTGGCCGGGTTTACCACATGGCCGGTCTACCCCATATTACCCTACATGCTTTGTTTTTAGCAAGAGACCGGCTATTCGTTCTGGTCAGCGTTGGGATCAAGCCTGTCGTTCGTAATTTCGGCCATTTTCAGCATTCTGGCTACGGTGCTAATTTTTGTACGGATAAATCAAGAAAGGGCAGTGACTGCAAATTACCCAAACAATCGGTCGACAAAATATTTTACATCAGCAGATCTGGCATCAAGTCCATCTTCGACAAGTAATAAGCAGCAAAAGAAACCCGGAAAAAAAGACATCGTGCACAGTCACTGGAACACATTTGTTTGAGGATTTTGTTTGTATCCTTTAATGATGATGGTCATGTTCTGATCATGCGTGCATTTTTGTTCCATGACACCGGTGTCACATTTTTGTTTGTGCATGTACGATTTCGCATAAATTACTTCAAATTTCGTATTGACAGACGGCAAAGTGAGTAATGATGGACGTACATGGTCAGATTTTTTATGAATGAAAACATCAGAATCATAAAAAATAAACAATGGTCTTTGTTTGCTTTTTACTCGACAAAGCATTCTTGTTTGCTTTTCTATCTTTCACTGAAGCAGTCAGACTTCGTCAATGGAATAAAAAACTAGAAGCAAATCTGATCAGTTGTTGTCTCAGGAGTATTACGTCATTGTGCCGTTCAGCTCCAGCGTCTAATAATCACTTCCTTTAGACCTACGTATCGTATGAGTCATTCATCAACCATATTTTCTCAGGTGTGTAGAGGATTCAAAAATTGATTTTCTACACCTATGTGCGATAAGATAAAGGGCGACCGGTGACACATAGTAATTCTAGTATGTACCTATCTCGTGTCCAGTATGCTGTAATATACGAAATGAGGTGTGACTCACACAATTCGTATTCACCTAGTGCTTTGCTATCGACTACTATGTCCCGTATGCTGTGTCACCATCAATGACTTGTATACGTACGTATAGTCCTTCTGTGTGTACATACCTGGCATTTTGAGCCTGCGCGACACAGACAGACACCCACCTTTCACATTATGCGACGAAGTCGACCGGTTTTCAATATATCGGCCAAACCTTTTCGCATCCCCACAACACACGATCGTCATCAGCAGCAGCCAAGGACACTAGCGAGCGACAGAACCGCGACGAATTTTCAAATTCATTTCCCGACTCTTCCCCACTACTGAAGCCGCTGTGTATATCCGCCTTGTTGTTGTTATTTTCCATACGTAAGTACGCACCGTACATACAACAAGACGACTCTGTATTTGAAAATTCGAAAACTCGTCCCAAAAGTTTGGCATATTATCGTACAGCGTGACAGCACTTTTAAAAGAACAGTGGTTCTTTGTTGGACGCATGACTGTTCGTTGCTGATTTACTGCGTGATCACTTCGGAAATATTTCGAAAGAGCCTCTGCAATCATTTGTAAACAACTTGACCAAAAAGGAATTGAAAAGAAGCCTCGATATTCAGGATCAGTTACCACCAACCGTATCCCAATAATTTCCCGCGAGAAGAATCAAACCTTTATTCCACATTCCATCCAGCACTAAAATCTGTCCAAAAGCAGTGATGGCAGTATCGAAGGGGGTGCCGTTAGGATTTCAAGTGGTCACGTGTTTGGTGCTGTTGGCCGGCTTTGTCATGCTCATGATCGGAGTGCTGAGTCATCATTGGCAAGTGTACTATTCGGACGATGGAACGTCCGTCACCGAACATCAACACGGACTGTGGCAGGATTGTACGTGGTACAAGAAGAAGAATTCGCCCTATCCGACTCAGGAATGTCATAATGCGTTCCTGAAATCCACCGGATTCATGGACCACGCTCACGACCATGGAGAAGACGAGCACGGACACGAACACGACACGCCGCACACGCACAGCCTGCTCAGCATAGGTAAGGCATCAATTTGAACATAAATAAACAAACGAAATAAATTAGGCAGGAAATAAAAAGGCATAAATAAATATAGGCTTAATAAATAAATAAATAAATAAATAAATAAATAAATAAATAAATAAATAAGTAAATGAATAAATAAATAAATAAATAAATCATATAAATAAATAAATAAATAACCCGGCCATGGGAAAATCCGGCCACCTATACATTTCAGGGCTGCATGCAATCTCCGCAACCCAATGGATTATAGTGGCCGGGTTAGTTAAATAAATAAATAATAGTTTTTGTGTACTGCAGACAGAATAATTTTGGCTCTGATTTTTCAGGTTCGCGAAAAACTTGTCTGATCCTCTTCTGTGTCAGCGCTCTGTTCGCCCTTATTGCCCTATTGATTTCTTTTGGTTCCTGGTTCAGTCATTGGTTCGCCGTTGCTTGGAGTTTACTCAGTCTCTTATCAGGTATGAGCATGAACTGTACTGTACGTACACGTAGGTACTGTCATCTATTCTATACATTGTGTAAAATTTTGCTGCGACAATATTGTTTTGTATTGTATGTACTGTACACTCAGAGAACCGCATTCTGATATTGCAAGGAAGATTAGTCCGCGGTGCTTGTATTGACACGCGTGTTTTTGAATCGGGGGCGCGCTCAATTCAAGCACGGACTAATCTTCCTTGCAAAATCAGAATGCGGTTCTCAGTGTAGTTGTTCGGCAGTTATGACTCATTATGGCTGATGATCCATTGATCCATAATTTCCTGTTTTTTTTGTTTCTAGCGATTGTTGGCTTTTCTGGTGTCGTCGTTTTCTACTCCAACTCCCACGATTTCCAACAAACCTACCACAATGACAGGGAGAAGACCACGGTATGTGTTACGCATTTTACTACTGTTGGATTGATGAAAAAATTTGGGCCAGGAACGAAGACCCAAAATAAAAATGGACCATTACCTCAGCAAATCCAAAAAAACCAGATGAGAGAGAGTGACACTCATGCCTTTCATTTACATTTTACAGCTGGGTGCGATGGTCCAATTTAGGGAAACCAAAAAGCCAACCCGTTTCCTTGGCCCTAACCTAACCACCTTTACGGTAGCTATGCTATGTAGCTAGCTATGTAATCATGGCGAAAGTGCGAAACTACATGTACGTATACCCATGTACAATGAAGATTCTTTATTTTCACCTTTTTTTATCTTTTTAGCAAGAGTACGGCTACTCATTTTATGCGACGATCGGTGGATGCGTCTGCATTCTGCTCGCTACCATCTTCAGCATTCTCACGACCGCACTGTATTTCGCTGCCAGAAATCGGCATGACGATTATCTGTCACCGAAAAGCGTGAACAAAACTTGGCCACCTCACGCCGGTTACGACAGACACAATACTGCCGTATAATTTTTAATGTGTACGTATATGTACGTACGTAATATCGCCAACCATTGGAGAGAATCTTGGAAGCTGTCTTATTTGACATTCATTGAAGAGCATTGAGCAAACCTTTGGCCTCAATTACATTTTTTTATAAAGTGCTACTGTTGTTGTAGTCTGCATGCTATATTAGCGCATATTGGTCACTACGCCGGTTTTGAATGTGTATGTACTAGCATAGGGTCAATGAGTGAGTAGTATGTGTCTGTGTGTTGTGTACTGTACGTACTCTACAATTCTGCTGTGTTTTGTCGTCTCTATGAGGTGCATAAAAATATATGTACAGTGTGTAGCTGCTGTAAATAAAATACTAACTGTAGAGGAATGAAGTGACAATTTTGACCGATGGTAAAGTTCAAAACTTTATTCAAGATTTTCGCCAATTTGGTCAGTGTCCGTCCTTTGATATTTGTACCATATAAGTTTGGACTGCTCTTGATTCCGTACGTTTGTACATAAAGTGAGAAAAGTAAAATAACACTACCATTCATTGTATTATGTACTGTGTATGCGACATGGCAAGGAATAGGCGTCTGCGTTGCATTTATCGCAGGTGCAAAATCAGGACGCGCAAATGCGACGAAACGACACACAAACAAAGTCGTATAGAAATGGCCACTGGACGAGATAGATATCGCTCAATGCGTCCACAAAAGCGTCCATTTGATCGGGCGTGACCTAAATTGTACGTGCCGGCATTCTGTTCTGTATTTGTTTTGTAGTTTCCTGCACTGTGATTGAATTTAAAAATTATCTCAAAAAGAAGTGGCCTATCTAACCTAATCACACATCTGACAATTTTCGAAATTACAGTATCACCCTCTTTCAACTCGTCTTCCAACCCGGGTGGGCCATCCAGCCAGACTACGTAGCCAACAGTACATTTTGCGACTACTCCTAATAGGTAGGTAGCTTGCTTTAGCGGCCATAGCTTCTGAGTCATTTTGAACGCAGTAGCCGCAAGGTTGGTGGCATATGTACATTACCTGCAAAACAAATGCATGGGCAGCCAATGAGCAATAATAGTTGTTGAAACTGTACAGCACAAGAAAAGCACACGCTCGCTCATAGCAGGAAATACTACTGTAAGTATGTACACCATAGCGAGCAAGCGCATGCGATTTTGCAAGAAGGTGGGGAAGGCGTGTTGTTCTTGACCATGACCAAAGCTGAATGCATGTTCCGCTAATCAATTGTAATAATGTGCAGAGCCAGGAAAGATTCTGCCTCGGCAAGTTCCAAAAACTGGAGGAGTTACGTGCCCATTCCAGTGCAGCTGTTAGCCACTTTGGCTCTGTGCACGGGATTCGCCGGAATCATGGTCGGTATCGTGACACACGAATGGGCAGTGAGAAAAGTTGACTTTGACAATAAACTCACTTTGACCGTTCACTACGGCATTTGGGAAGACTGCGTAGAAGTACGGGGAATCGCCGGTTCCTCATTGATTTGGTACGACGAACGTATTTGCATCAACGCGCTCCAACGATCTGAGCATGACTACTGGAATAAAATCGTGAAAAAAGCTGGCAATGAGATGCAATTCTACCTGAAGCAATTGCGTTCAGGCTCTTTGCTGAGTCCAATCCACAGTAAGGAGAGCTTCACAAAGTACGTCACGCAAAATAGAGGAGGGGGTTGGGGCGAACGTGACGTTTGCGTGACAATGTGTCACTCTATGTGCATAAGCATACTAGGGGGGACAATGACCAAAACAGCGTGACGAAAGCGTGACTAGGGGGGGGGGGGGGTGGGATGCATTTTTGCGTGACGTACTTTATGAATCTCCCCTGATACCCTTTCTCTGATGACTATTGCAAAGAAACATTTCCACTCTACTTATAAAGTTGCTTTTTGTATAGAGGAACGTAAGCTGATTCTAATTCTACTGTCGTCGACGGAAGTTGTCGCATTCTGCGTGTTGCTCATTTCCTTTGTTGCATGTGCCACTCGATGGTGTGCTATTCCTTGGCTCATTTGCACGCTTGCTTCAAGTAAGCAGTTGAAACACGAATCATTTTGCTTGTGCAGCTATGATACACAATACAGTGAGCTATTTCTAATTTTCAATGGCACATCTTCAGCCGGTCTCAGCTGTGCTGGTGTTATCCTATTCTACCGCAATGTTCCTCGCTTCAAATCTGCATCATCTGTGGGTGCAGCCACCGAAGATGTATGTACAAAATATATCCCTAATTATACTTCTGTGTGTGTACTACTACTATGCATCCAGTCCAGTATTGTACACGAACTTACCAATAACCAACTAAAAAATCAACATTTAGCCCCGCTCTATAATCTGAGAGCTGGCTCCTGCAGCTAAATATCTGGTCGCTTCAGACTATGGAGCAGGTTAACTCCCTCCATAATCTCAGATGGCCGCCTGGCCGTATATACCCCTTGCGGCCACCCTGCGGCCGTGACCGCCCATAGCCGTGGGGTGGCTGCGGCCAGAAAACAGTGCCCATGGCCCTAGCCGGGGTGGCCGCAAGGATGTATGCGCATGCGGCCAGGCGGCCACCTGAGATTATGGTGGGGGTTAACACAGCTAGTCATTTGTACGTACGTACGTAGCCTACAGATAGTTTGCAGGCATACCTGAGCTATTCCTTCTGGGCTGCAGTGATTGGATGCGGTTGTTTCCTGTTGGCTACCGTTCTTTGCGCGGGGGCCACCGTTCTTCACTTCATTTGCCATCGACCGCCCCAGGTCACCAAAGCTGCTGCACATGTAAAGCCAACTCCCTATTCTGTTTGGACCACAAGCAGCATCAGCAAGAACCGATCAGCTTCTCCACAATGGAACAAAGTGTCAGTGGTGCGCTAGCACACGTGATGAGTAGACTCGCGGTGTGTTTGAACTTCGAGTTTGCCTTGAGTTTCAAGAGTTCCTCACACGCGCGAAATTTATTCTCACACGGTAAACTACACTATATACTCACTACTTACTATTGTACCGCGACTGTCCCTATGTTTCACAACATAATAAGATAGTAGATACAACAGCGAATCCACCGAGATTTTACTCACCCCACGTGTGTTAGCGCACTAGTGTCACCGTCACGCCGCATGCGCAATTACTCCGATTCCAGCGATAAAAAATTGCAGATACCAGCCGTGTCCATAGGAAACGGGCAAGTACAACGCGGCGGCAACGCTAAAACAGACAGTGGTCAGCTCAACAAGCAGAAGATAGCGAAACCGGCTGCTCTTCATCCACCAATAATTCAAAGCTTTGAAGCGAGAAAGCGACCCGTCATCCTGCCACGACCCTTAACACCCGAACAGCACCCGCATCTGGTGGAAGATACAGCAAGTACAATCGTGTGGTAAAGCGATTCGGTTCTCTCACGTATTGTACATACTGCGAGCTACATTACATGTATATGATACGAACTACCCATACGGATGTACGCGCATAGTATTATGCAAAAAATACTTTAGATGGGCGGCGCACAATTGCAGAATACCCACAACTGCAGTAAGCAACAGTCACAAAAGTCAGAAAAGCCAAAACAACGAACAAGTTTTTCTAGTATCATATCCATCCAGAGTAAACAGAACAACAAGGTTGCAACTTTACCAATGAAACCAAATGAAGTGTACGTACGACATTTCGATTACAAGTACAATACATGCGTACGTAGTAGAGTAAACATCGATAACTGTATTGTTGTGGTTTCTTCTATGTATTTTGATGAAGCTTAGTATACTATGTAAAAGATGTGAGAGTCAGTCGTGCATGTTTCCTTCGTCACCTTCCGCTCCTCTAACGTACAGTACATTGTTACACCTGTAAGAAGAGATAAAAGGCATAATACGATAGTACACGCTTAGAATCTACTGCGTGTGAAATTAGTGTTGTGTAAAGTAAAGTTAATATCCCTACCTGATGAGAACCTCTCCCAGATTGCCCGTCAACGCACCGTCTATGTATTCTTCCGTATTCGCCAGCTGAAACAAACACAACCAACCGTTTGTCACCGCATAAAGTACACGACACGTACCCTCTCACGCACACATGAATTCATGTAGCGAGAGACATCGATTTTTGCTCCTCCAACATGCATTCTAGAAGCCTTCCATTATGTTAGTTTATACGAACGTAGGTACGTACAGTACAGGTTGCACGTACTCGCCATGCTGTACAACATACGTACAGGGTGGTCCATTTCTCATGGATGATTTTGATTGCCAATTTCAACAGGTTATCCTGCACCGATTTCGCTCAAATTTTGCCCATATATTCTCGAGCGTTTACCATTTACTTGGTAAAAATTTCGAGTTAAAACCCTGCACTGGTAGTGAGAAGCACAGCAGAGAAGATGATATCACAATTTTTCAACATTTTCATCATAATTTTCCACTACTGCTAAATCTTCCATCAAAATTTCGGAAAACATGACAAATGGCAATACTGGTGCGTTTTTTTCAAATGGTAAGCGGCTTTTTAGACCCTTTCCGTCCTTGCACCCCCAGGAAGAATGTCACAGGTGTGGCTCATCAGCTGATGATGCAGCACTGATGAGGAACAGCAATGTTGAGAAATGAGACAATCTCCAAGTAAATGCCACCAACCCTATCAATGTTTTTTTTTGGCTATTTTGGGCTTAGGTTTCATCTTGCTGAAACTATTTTGCTCTTAGGAAAGAGCCGTTGGGCTCCAAGACACTGCTTCCTATCATTTGGCAGCAATAAGTGCAGTGAAAAAGCTCGAAATTGCAATTTTGAAAGGAAGGGGCTAATTCTCACTACCAGTGCAGGGTTTTAACTCGAAATTTTTACCAAGTAAACGGTAAACGCTCGGGAATATGTGGGCAAAATTTGAGCGAAATCGGTGCAGGGTAACCTATTGAAATTGGCAATCAAAATCATCCATGTGAAAAGGACCACCCTGTACATACGTACAGCCAGGCTGCACATTGTACCAGTAAACAAGCGATCAGATGTACTACTGTACAGTACATACCTGCAGATTCATGTATCCGTCGACGGAGACCAGGTATCCCTTGTACTCCATGCCCCATTTCAACTTCACCGCCACCGGCTTCCCAGTCAGCCCGTTGAGAAACGGCTTCGGATTGATCGGCATCTGCTGCGTCTATTTATACACATGCACCCACATTACTACACAACACAGTACTGTTACGAAGGTACTGCGTACACGTAAGGCAACATTGTCCGAGGCCAGTAATGTAGTACGTAAACTTGTTCAAGGTATGTCCTATTTCTCCCCCACCCCTCTTTCGGGGCCCGGCTATCGCCATGAACGCGGCACGTCACAATACTTTGCATGCCGCATAATGGCATAAAAGATTGCAGTAGATATTGGAGAGTACGTACGTACGTACAGGTGACGCAAGCCCGTGCTTTTTGCAATGACGTCATGCCGTACGTACGTACCATACTGCTTGTTCGTTCGTAAAGACAAGAAGCGTGCAGGTAGGTATCGCATTGTACGTAACCAACGTACATACTGTGACGTGCCGCGTTCCGTAAGGCGATAGCCGGGCCCCGAAAAGGGAGGGGGGTTAGGATCGAACCCGCTACCCTCGGTCACAGCTATGGACCTTAGGCAAACGACCACGTGTCGGCCCAGTGACCGATGGATGGCTACGCGAAACTCGTCTTACATTCCGTAGAACTAATTTACGCACTGGCATACTTATACTGGCCTCGGACGCTTGCCAAACGTACGCGACAATACATAGTAATTGCAACTGTACTCTTAGTAATTATTACGTACAGAAAACGTACGTACGTACGATACATGGCTCAGCGTACAGACCAGTTTTGGCTCCTGATTCTTCTTTCTTACCATCTTGCCCGTATGCGTTGAATATCCTGTAGATTGAACTACAATGGAGTTACTTCAAAGCAGAATAATTCTCGCCAGATAAGTCTTGACGCTGATTTTATCTGCCACCAAAGGAGCGTTGGCTAAAACAACTCAACTTATCGATTGCTATAACTACCTCCAGCTAATAAAGACAAGCATATTCCTTGAGAAAGGCTGCTTAGTGGCTCGGCTAGGTATTTCTAGCAATGCCGCCTATGCCTAAGCCAGTACCAGTGGTGTCTCTAACGAGGATTGAAACGTTCTCAGCTTGTCACAGGCTGCACAGGTAAGGCAAAATTCAGAAAACACCTTTTTGTTCCTTTTTCACGTTTCAAATGAGATTGCAACGTTCTTGTTTCAGTCCCTTATTGAACGACCAAGTAAACCAGGAAGTTTTCGGAAAATGTAACAATCCTAATGGACATGGTCACAACTACAAAGGTACTACACCTTCACAGATAAACAGAACCTCAAGTATTTGTGGCCACTTTGTTTTGTACATAATTTTGAATTTTAGTGGAAGTAACAGTAGAAGGGCCAGTAAACCCCACTACAGGGATGGTGCTCAATCTTCAAGATTTGAAAATAGCCATGGCTAAAGTTTTGGAGCAGTTGGACCACAAAAATTTGGACAAAGACGTGCCACATTTTAGCACTTGCGTCAGGTAAGCAATTTTGGCGCTTCCATTTTGTGAAGCATTGTAAATAGGGAAAAGTTTGACCCATCCATAACCTGAGCTTCTCACCATAGTCCCTAGAAAAACCAAAGATTGATGAACCTCCATTTCTGGATTTTCATTGCATTGCAGCACAACTGAAAACCTTACCGTCTACATCTGGGATCAGCTCAAGCTTCAGCTCAAGGGAGAAGCATCAGCCTTACTCAAGGAAGTTACAGTACACGAAACAGACAAGAATATTTTCAGATATCACGGTGAAATGACCGTTTAGCATTTCTCGCAAATGCCATAGTATTCGCCATTATAAAAGTAAAGAGTAAAGACTTCAGGGAAAAACGTTAGGGTGTCTCACGTAGATCTACCCAACAACTCAGCCTTATAACTTCCGTACTACAGTAGATATCAAGCTGAAATTTTGTACCAAAAGCCCAAATATATACCATACTAAGTGGCAAAATTTAAACCAAATAGGCCCACAGCGAACGAAATTACAGGCTTAGACATTTTGGACCCTGTTTTTATCATTCCGCACTGAGCATGGCTTTGAGATAAGAACCTTCTGCTCAGCATGGTCAAGCAGCTTATCCAACGAGGTAATATGGTGAAACAACAATGGCTGAACATGACCACAGTCCAGAACACAAAGGATTCAAAAATACAGGCGATTTACCACCCATAACAGCCTTCAAGGGTCTGTCGAGGTCAATAGTGGCACCACTGATTTCAAAATGTTGAAAAAAGTGGTCGCAACTTCGCAAGCTCGTAATTTTATCCCTACTTGACCTACCTCGCTCAAATTTCCGCAAAGTATGGTATTTTCTTGGGTTTATGAGGAGCAAAATTTAGCTCGATATCTACTGTAATACGGAAGTTATAAGGCTGAGTCGTTAGGTAGGTCTACGTGAGACACCCTGTAGCTACAATTTACGCACAACACGAGGAAATGATAAGCATTACAACTCAACAATGATAAAGTAATTAGTTGGTTTGGTATGTATCGTATCGTATGACGGACAAATTGTGTTGTCGCGATTGGTTGGTCGATAGCGACCCCGCGGTTATTATTTAGTGACAGTTGGATCGGTGCCTGCGGGGTCGTCGACGTCATTTGTTGTCAATTCTTCTTTTCACTCGCTCCTTTTCCGCTCCCAAATAACTGAACAACGTTGACACGCCCGTCGGCACTTATCTAAGTTACACTAAATAACGCGGGGTCGATATCGACCAGCCACATCGCGACAACGCAACTGGTCCAAGGTCTGTACGGACTTGACAAGCAAGCACAGATTCGCGCTTTTGATATTGCACAGAAAAAGTTCGAAATGCCCAGATAGATGCGCTATGTACGCACACAGTGTTGGTACGCACGCAGGTATGTACATACGAGTCCATCTGACTCTAAATAAAACACGACACATAAAGTTTCAATTCAGTCAAATAGCTTGCTAAAAACAAATAGGGATCATTTACATTTTACGTCCCCGGGTGATGGCGGCGGAAAGGAGGTACCCCCCCCCCCCCCCCACCACAACATCGCTTTTCGTCTCAGCCGCCGAGCCCCCCCCCCCCCCCCCTGCGGCCTGTATTATGCACACACAGTATATATAGTACATACATACATTATCAACATCACTCCAGCCGCACACCGACCCCCCCCCCCCCCCATCACCATGACATCACTTTTTGGCAGTCAGAGGGGGGACCCCTCCCTCTAGCGGTGACGTAATATGTAAATTATCCCTAATGTACGTACAGCAGCTGGTGCGGTACGACGTAAGCAGAACCTACAAATGCAAAACCACTAGAAGCTTCTATAGACACGCCATATGTACCAAAAACGCATACTTTCGGGGAATCCCCGAGAGTTTTCTCGCCACATGTGTAGTGCCCTACTGTTCCGCAATGTGCTTCCATTGCACCCTACATGCAAGATACAAATATGCTCCGTCCAGTCAAGCTTCCGAAATGCACCAATTCCATCTCGTCACCGCAGGTGCATGGAGCTGTGCGGTGGGGGGAGGTCAGTCTCGTCCTCGAGGATGTTGGCGGGCAGTCGGTCGGGACTGAGGAGAGAGGAGGCGGAGGAGGAGGCGGAGGAGGCGCCGCCCCCCTGCGACATCATCACCACCTCCTCCTCCACGCCGCCCGGACTCTCCGCCAAACCCACCACTTCCATGCCCGCGTAGCCTACCAACACACACACACACAGATACAGCACGTACATAGGTACATACAGTACGTACAGACACACAGACACGTACGTACCGGGTTTTTCACGAAAGCTGTCACCTCTAAAATGCTTATAACTTCAGATCTAATGCGCGAATTTCGACCAAATTTTTTGCAGTAGAAACTTGAACACATGCCTGACAAGCATGCAAAATTTCATTAACGTACATTCGGTACTAACAACAAGCGACGCCTTTTCAGGTCCTATTTTTCGAGTGCTCGTTTTCTGTTCTCCAGCGCTTGTGAAGCCATCTTCCAAAACTCTGGAAAGACCTTCTCAAGCCTGTTCTTAGGGATGGCGGCATTTCCATTTATGTTTTGGCACCGATCAGCAATTGAAGCGATCAGCACTCCCTTCTCAATGAAGCGATCAGCACTCCTTCTTCCATGTGGACTACAAAAGTAGAGCGCTTTTAACGCCACTACCGTTTTTGACACCCAATGTTTGAGGCTTCATAATTCCCTTGGCGGTTAAGCCCCACCAATGAAATTTTGCATGCTTGTCTGCGGCATGTATTCAAGTTTCCTTAGAAAAAATTTGAGTCAAAGTCATGTATTCGT
This sequence comes from Epsilonema sp. ZAB3_2, assembly GCA_030247985.1. Classification (NCBI taxonomy): domain Eukaryota; kingdom Metazoa; phylum Nematoda; class Chromadorea; order Desmodorida; family Epsilonematidae; genus Epsilonema; species Epsilonema sp. ZAB3_2. The sequence goes on from JASAMW010000808.1 coordinate 44,404, forward strand.
TTAGCGGTCTAGGCATTTCAAGGTAACAAGCGCCCGGCTACTACAGTACATAAGGCAAGGCTTGGCGTTCCTCCAGCGTTCCCAGCCCGGCCATGGGGTAAACCCGGCCGGCAACCTAAGCTCGTTTGAGCTTGCTGCTGCAGCAATTGATGAACTATGGTAGCTCATTTGAAGAGGAGAGTTTGAGAAGATGATTTGGCAGAACACTTCTTCTCAATCGGTCGATTGGTTGCTGAGATACCTACAGTAGTATGCAGGCCTAAAACTAATGTGGCTGGGTTTACCCCAGGATCAGTTTTATCCCAAAGTACCCTCCCCTGGCGTAGGTATACATGGTAACTTGAGGCACAGTTTTCCATTTGCGCTCCAAAATTCAGCTGCCAGAGGCGCAAAATTACTGTATGGCAGACATAAAGAGGTGGGGCCGGAAGGTGGCAGGCAAAGAGGTGAAGTTGGCATTTTGCGCCTCAGGTTTTTTTGTCGGCTACCCTATCCCCCTGCTGCCGATGTCTGCCTAACCACCACATGCAGTAAGGCAATTGGGGTTGGTTGAATGGCGCCGGGTAACTAAAATGGCGCGGGGTCGCTATCGACCAACCCAATCACCTAGGTTACTGCAACTGGTCCATACACCTTCCAGCCGTTCCGCCATCATTTGCTGGAACAGCAAGTCAAAGGAGGCTTACGTAGGTGTTTGCACAGTACCCTATTTCCATATTCACCATATGCAATAAGAGCCAGTAGTCGACAGCAGACAGGCAAATTTACTCGGACCGAGCTCGTCGGTCTTGCGTGTTGAAGCATAGGAGCCGACGTATACTGGTCCGACTTCAGCTCGCACCTCATTAGCAGTCTGACCGCGTCGTTGTTTCCGCACCCCCATCTTCTCGTCTGGCAGCGACGAGCTCACACCTTCCTCGCACCTTGCTCACACCGTGCTCGCTACGTGAAGGAAATTTGTGTGTGTGACGCGACGAGTTCTTTCCGTCTGTGCGCGGTGTGGGCGAGCGACGAACTAATTTGTACGCGTGCTTTGTACGCAAGCAGGAGGAGAAAGTAAGTGAAAAAGAGACGCAAGCGTGCGTGCGTCTGCCACCGACGACTGGCATTGGCATGCTTTGTACACAAGCAGTGTGCAAAGAGCGGGAAGACGACGGGGAGAGGGAGAGAAGACAAAAGCGCCGTGTGCCACTCACACAACGCATGTTTGTTCACAAGCTAGAGGAAATGTGGCAAGCAGCATAAGAAGCGAGAGAACGACCAGAACGCAAGTGCCCAATCACCAACGTCACAGGTGTTCCGTTTTCCAGCCAAAGGAAAAGCGAAGAAAACCAATTTCGCTCGTTACGTGTAAAAAGTGGCCGTCTGCCGCTGTGAGGAATGGAAAATGTAGGCGGTGCGAGGAC
>JASAMW010000809.1:0-38580 GCA_030247985.1 Epsilonema sp. ZAB3_2
ACGAGAAAGAGAAAGAGAACGAGAAAGAGAAAGAGAACGAGAAAGAGAACGCAACAAGAACAAAAAACAAAACAAAGGAAAGGAGGAAAAGGAACCGATTAGAAGATACTGTGTCCCTGTGTCCCTGTGTCCCTAGACTGTGTCCCTGTGTCCCTGGACTGTGTCCCTACCCCACACCGTAGACACCTTGTGTGTCGCGCTGGACGGTCGCTATGTGGCATTTCTTGTTTACAATTTGTAAACAAGAAATGCAAAAAAGGGTCTACGTGGCATTTTTTGACATAATCGTTTACGGAAATAGCAAAGAGTGTGTTTTTTCACATGTTTGTTACCAAAATTTATCACCAAATTCCAAACCTTTTCACTTTGCCTGAATCAAATGGGTGCAGGGACACAGTAGCGACGCAAGGACACGTTATCTTCTAATCATGTTTGTTATGTTAACATGTTTGTTACCAAAATTTATCACCAAATTCCAAACCTTTTCACTTTGCCTGAATCAAATGGGTGCAGGGACACAGTAGCGACGCAAGGACACGTTATCTTCTAATCGGTTCACAAATCACGGTATGTATCCCGAGGCATATGATACGTAACGTGTATGTATGTGCGTGGAAAAGAAAGATATTGATTGACGGCTTTTGCTGTGCTTTTTCGTGCATCTGCTGAGAGATGGTCAACCGTTGGCGTCTCATCGGCTGCAAATCTTCCGCCATTCCATTGACGCATTCATCCTACCCTCCTCTTCTCGTCTACAGTACCCTGCTCGGCTTCCCTTCTCGGTGCAGGGACACAGTAGCGACACAGGACGACACAAGGACGATGGCGCTAACTAAAATTTACTTATGCTTCATGCTAGTGCATCTGACACTATTTATCTAGTATCAGCGCCAATCTGTTTAAGCATCTCAGCAGCGATGTCTTCAGCTGTGTTTTCATCCAGCATAGTCATGAAGGCCATGGTATGAACTCCAGTCCACCCGAAAATAGTTTTGAAATTGTTGGGCGTATGGGTGTAGCAAAGAAAAAGGCGAATGGCAGCTAGCAATTCCCAACAATACATGACACTTAGCCCGACGTGGCAAAACCATAATGCCGTAAATATTTTGTCGTGTAGAACATTCATAATGACAGTACATTGGACGGTCTCATTGTAAAGAAGCACCATGCCAGTTGGTCCATGTTCACAACTGCAATGTATGCAAAGCACCTGACTGATGTTCACTTGTAAATATACGTACTTTGCTGCGACCTAACGGAAAATTACTGTATCAGAGATAGGCTACAAACTTTGTACTTTGCATGCAAATGCATGCAAATAAAATAAGATGAACAGTGCAATTTCTCCGATTTTGTACAATACAATACATTTGAGACAGTAATTTTGCGACAAACGTAAGATAGTAACCGATATCACAAAATTGTTATGTCTCACAAAGAAGGCATACGTACGTAGGAACCTATGTATATGCTACATCATACAGCCGTCAAACGGTCGTCGATTTGAGCCAGGACAGGGCGGGAATTAAACTTCACATCGTTGCATTTCTTCACTTGTTGGTTCTCGTCAAGTGCTTGCTTTATGTAGACCATACATCGGGTTGAAACAAGGCAAAGTTTTTGCTACAAACTACACTTGCACGTTGCACGTATCATTTGCAGCTGACGCAGACGTGACGCCAATGGTTGGGCCATCTCCCACGATCAAAGCACAACAAAAGCCGTGATTTGTGAATCCTGCCAGTGTGATTTGTGAATCCTGTCCGTACATAAATTTAAGCTGGACTAAATTTACTGCACTCATGTATTCTATGTAGGCTAATAAACTATTCTTATGCCCTTGATCTTCTGCCTTTCATCTGGCCGTCTTTGATCTGCCCGTGCCCTTGATCTGCCCTTGATCCTGCCAGTCTACATAAATTTCAGCTGGACTAAAATTTACCGCAGTCCAGGCTACTAAACTTTTCCTCTGCCCTTGATCCTACCCCGAAACTGACGTCGCAGTATTATGTTCGCGAAGCCATAGCTGCAGTTATTTTTTTGTATGAATATTCCGTTTCTGTTTCTGCATTTTTTGAACATTTTTAGCAATCTGAAAAACCACAAAAAAATATATTCATAGAAAAAAATAACTGCAGCTATGGCTTCGCGAACATAATACTGCGACGTCAGTTTCGGGGATTCTTCAGACCATTCTGCCAAGTGTCAGGTAACATTACGGTAGCCTTTATACATTATTTCGAACTTGTACATACATACAGTTTTCAATAGAAATAAATTTTATCACCAAGCTAAGTAACGGCTGTTGCATTTCGAAGCACATCGCGCGATTTTAAGAAATGGAGATTTATTGTCACCACACCGCTGTTGAGATTTACTGTTGAACAGCCGTTGGCCCAGAACGTTCAGCACAAACACATTAAAACAAAAACATTTTTGTCACTGCGTATAACTGAGCTTTGGCTTGGCTGCTTCACAGCTGCTCTATTGCTTCATTGTCATTAGATCAGACGAACATGATCAACATACCGTTTCTTCAAACATGGATGGAGAGCATGCACGTCACTCCTCTCCTTTCAAGTTTGGATTTCCAAATTGCGATTGCCTTCACCCGAATGATTATTGTGCTGGCAGTAATCCTTGGAGGAAAACTTTACTTCGGCAGTCCCCTTGCATGCTGGTTGCCAGCTAATTCGCATCCATCTCATGAGGAATGGGTGGAGTCCAGGTGCTTCGTCTCAGTCTTACACCATGGCCCTAATGCGTCGCATTACATACAAGCAGATCTGACAATGTCATTTTACCCTTGGGTGCCAACATTCTTGGCTTTGCTGGCGTCCGTCTCCTACGCACCCTTTGCTGCTTCTACAATACGTCGGGGAAAAAATAGGTACAATAGACGTAATAGAGGTGGTAGTGAACAAAAAACATATACATAGGTTCCTTACGTATGCCTTCTTTGTGAGACATACCAATTTTGTGATATCGGTTACTATCTTACGTTTGTCGCAAAATTACTGTCTCAAATGTATTGTATTGTACAAAATCGGAGAAAATTACACTGTTCATCTTATTTTATTTGCATGCAAAGTACAAAGTTTGTAGCCTATCTCTGATAGAGTAATTTTCCGTTAGGTCGCAGTAAAGTACGTATATTTACTTAATAGTGAAGTGAACATCAGTTAGGTGCTTTGCATACATTGCAGTTCTGAACATGGACCAACTGGCCAGAGCAGTCATCGGTTGTCGTGGAAAAACCTCCAATGAAAAAGTCGAAACCGTACGAAGGCAGGCAAATAAACTCGTACTGCAGTTAGCATATCGACGGCTCCCCACAATTTCTCCTATTTTCATTATTATGCTTACAAAGCTTGCTCTGCTATTTGGCAGTTGCTTCTCACCAGTTCTGACGAGCTACTTCCTGGAAGCGAACGACATTTTCTATGGATGGCAGTTGGGCACCAACAAATTCGACTATTCAGTGGTGCCACTGTTCCCGGTAACAGCATACTGTCAATATACTCGTGAAGCACCAACCGGCATGGTGCTTTACAATGAGACCGTCCAATGTACCGTCATTATGAATGTTCTACACGACAAAATATTTACGGCATTATGGTTTTGCCACGTCGGGCTAAGTGCCATGTATCTTTGGGAATTGCTAGCTGCCATTCGCCTTTTTCTTTGCTACACCCATACGCCCAACAATTTCAAAACTATTTTCGGGTGGACTGGAGTTCATACCATGGCCTTCATGGCTATGCTGGATGAAAACACAGCTGAAGACATCGCTGCTGAGATGCTTAAACAGATTGGCGCTGATACTAGATAAATAGTGTCAGATGCACTAGCATGAAGCATAAGTAAATTTAGTTAGCGCCATCGTCCTTGTGTCGTCCTGTGTCGCTACTGTGTCCCTGCACCGAGAAGGGAAGCCGAGCAGGGTACTGTGACGAGAAGAGGAGGGTAGGATGAATGCGTCAATGGAATGGACGGAAGATTTGCAGCCGATGAGACGCCAACGGTTGACCATCTCTCAGCAGATGCACGAAAAAGCACAGCAAAAGCCGTCAATCAATATCTTTCTTTTCCACGCACATACATGCACGTTACGTATCATATGCCTCGGGATACATACCGTGATTTGTGAACCGATTAGAAGATAACGTGTCCTTGCGTCGCTACTGTGTCCCTGCACCCATTTGATTCAGGCAAAGTGAAAATGGTTTGGAATTTGGTGATAAATTTTGGTAACAAACATGTGAAAAAACACACTCTTTGCTATTTCCGTAAACGATTATGTCAAAAAAGCCACGTAGCCCCTTTTTTGCATTTCTTGTTTACAAATTGTAAACAAGAAATGCCACATAGCGACCGTCCAGCGCGACACACAAGGTGTCTACGGTGTGGGGTAGGGACACAGTCTAGGGACACAGGGACACAGTCTAGGCAGAGTTGCCAATGTCAGTACTATAGTACTAGATTTGGTACTATTTTGACTTGTCTAGTACTCAAAAATTGGCCTAGTACTTTTAGTACTATTCTAGTACTATTCGGGTGGAGGCTGGGGGTAGGGAACATTTTCAGCTCAGTATGGAAAAATGGCCAATTTTGACGCATGTTTGGGCATATTTTCAAAAATTTTCTCGCCTTCGGCGAGGTATTGACCAATATCTTTGTATACAATAACCTCAAAAAGTAGCGAAAAGCACAAAAAATGGTGAAAAAACGCTAAAAGACCATGATTTTCCTTACAAAATGAGATTACTAGACACCCCATTGCCTGCAATCGCAAATTTTACCTCCCCAAAATTGATTTAGTACCAATTTACATCGGCCTAGTACTATTGGCTCCTCAAGACCTGGCAACCCTGAGTCTAGGGACACAGGGACACAGGGACACAGGGACACAGTATCTTCTAATCGGTGGAAAAGGAAAGAAAGAAAAGAAACGTCAAGTAAAGTCCAGCTCATCCTTCGTACAACCACAGATGTCACTGGATATTGAATATGTGACAGTTGAGGCAGGCGATTTCCTCCTCCTGTGGTGAAAAGCCATTCAATTTTCTCAGGTGGATTGCTCAGCATGGTTCGCCGTGACGACTGACCGCTGTTGCTCGACCAAGGAAGAAGACGGCTCACTCACTCCGACACCGGACCGCTTTCACTTCTCTTGTTCCACTGCCACTCTACTTCTACTTACAGTCAGTGAAATATAGGCTGTTTTGGGATTCTGTAACGCATTGCCTTGCCTCCTAAAGATGCAAGAAGATGCAGAACAGGTGTCTGAGCTGCCTGAGTGCAGAACTTTGTTTGAGGGAGGAGGTGTTATGCTTTCCTCCTCCCGTTCTGCTACTGTTCCATGGACAAAACGAAGAAGAAAGCGCGTACGGACCTTTCTGATGTCAAAACCCGGTGATTATTGGTGGTGCTGCTACTACAGTACTGTTGTCACAATATTGCTCCTTCTATCTTCCTCTTCTTGCGCTTTGATCTCATCTGCTGACGAAGATGTGCGATGGATGCTTACTGATCTCTTGTCACCCAACAGACACAGACGGGAACTTCCGAGCAGCTCTGGTAAGGTCTTATTTATCCTATATGTTTACTATCTTAGGGGCTTCTCGATAGTAGTAGTGGTGTTGGGTAATTCGGGCCAAATCAACCTTATCTGCTGTTGGGAAGGTTGTAGTGAATGATCCCTGCTCTTTCACCTGTTTGTTCGCACAAGTTCCGTTGGAAAAAGATAAGGTCTAGGCCGGAATTACCTCGCACTATCCTACTTACATGTTGAAAGACTCAGTCGTCTGCGTGTACATTGTTTTACGTAGCAATATCGGGCGGGCACGTGATGATTTCCCAAATCCCATGCGTGTAGTGAACCTCGTGTAACCGAAATGCCCCACATTTGCAGGTTCCTATTAGTTCCACGTTTTGTTATGATGCAGCGTTTAGGACTGAGGATCGTGGTTGCGTGATGCACGAAAGGTGCAGTGCTTTGAGCTGGCGGCAATTTGAAACGTTCCCTCTGTGTTACCGCAGAAGCAGCATTGAAGTGCCTATCATGTAGCTTAGTCGTGTTTGCAAATGAGAGAATTTTGTTGCGCTTTCTGAGTATTTCAGCAAATAACTGACCGGCTTGCGGCCAAACACCTGTTTATGTGTTGGGCACTATGTCTTCAGTTGCAGTGTCCAGATGGGGACAGCAGTCCACTGTAATTTAGCATATACCGTCAGCACTCTGTACTCCTGGATACGTAGTGTAGTGGTTGTTTCGTACCTACACAAAGCCAAATTCTATGCAAAATACTATTTCACAGGCGCAGGAATTCTTCAGTGCGTTGGTGTTATGGCTGCGTATACCAACGAGGTTCGGGATAATAGGTTTCTTTTGCTTCATTCTTGGCTTTGAAACCCTAAGAAAGAGACTGTTTATGACAGGTCCATTCAAAACAGGGGAGCCGTTAGGCCTAGCAGCTTAGTGACAGAGAGAGAAAGAACTTTGGGCTCGAGTCAGTTGTCAGTTGCAACTGCTCAGAGACAATAACTTTTGGGCGCTTCTTCTGCTACAGAAAGCAATTACTATACCGATACTACATAGATCATTCGCAGTTAGCTTCTGCCTCAGATGAAGCGGACTTGCTGTTGGCGAACATTTGTATCCCTTGGGATTTACAGATTGATGCTGGCTAGCTGGCAGGGATAGGCGGTTCTTGTCACCTATAGTAAACTACGCCACGTGAACGTAGACGAGAATATTGTGCTGCAATAAAACTATATAATATGCATACAATACAATACAATACAATACAATACAATACAATACACGTATTTGGCAAGCCATGGCGCTATGAGGCAAGGGCGGCATCAATGGTTTCTGGTGGTGTTTTTTTTGCAGGCTCATCGCCGTCTTCTTTCTTGGATTTCGCCTTTGTGAAGGAGCCGAGGGATCAAGTGGGACTGCGAGGGGCTTCCGTCCGCTTCGACTGCTCCGTTAAGGTGCCGCCAGCTCAACCGCCCCCCATACGCGTCTACTGGCAAAAAGACGGAGCCGCCCTTGAAGATACGGCAGCTTCCAGATAGTAAGCAAATGCTAATATGCAGTGTACGAAGGGGTTACACCCGTATTTTAAAGGGGGGACAACTTGGATCGGTATCATAGCGGATAAGGAATCATTGGCCATCATGCATTACGTAGGCTATAGTTCAGCCATGATTTTTCTGAAGGCCGTTGCTTATTGAGTGCTTATACGGCTATCCGCACTAAAACACTTGGCCCAATCACGATACTTTGGCAATACGGTAACGTGCAGTGCATTTTGGTGTTGCTTTGCCAGTGGCTATGGTTATGGTTATATGACCGTGTACAGCATGACGTATTCTACTCAGGAGTTGGCCATGTCCTCGTGGCACCAGTGACTTATGAGTCGTCTGTATTTTATGCGTATGTTCAAGCGTCGGTGCGCCCCAAAGAAGTCAGACTGATGTATTGCGTACAATATTTCAGGTTCATTGTTCCTTGCAGAGTGCTGAAGCAAGTTGCACCATGTTTCTTTGGTCGGCCGTCGTGTAATGTCTAGAGCGCAGGCGTATGGAAATACAGAGACAGACGCCTCATAAATCTGTGACCAGGGGTTTTTGTTGGCGAAAGCGAGAATGCAGTTGGCGCCTTTGTTTAGAACACCTGACATGCTGCCATTGATTTTGCTGCAGCACACAGTATCGTGATTGCGCATTATTTTCTGCTTTACACGTGGACAGACAGGGCTTCGTTGCAAGGGGTAAAGCACGGGACCATGGGTACATACATGACATATAGGCTATATGCATACGTAGGCGCGCAACGTTGAAGGTCGTATCGTATATCCCTTTGGGTCTGCGTAGGGGGTCGACACTCCATCCATGCTATGAAGCGCTGGTGCTTGACGAGTAGGACGCCAGGTGGATGCACTCGCCTTTTCCCCGTCTCCTGCGTTTTAGCCCTTCTGTCTACTGCTTCCTATGCGCTGGAGTATGATGGATGAGCCAGGGGGATATGCGAATAATATTGTGCAAACACGTATGTGTACGTAAAATGCACGTCTGTCTGCCATGTACGCTGCCTGCTGCTTGATCGCAGCATATGTGGCCCTATATGTTTGGGGCAGGCAGCAACCACATGGTGCTGGGTGAGACGAGAACCCAAGAAGTATGACATACGTACGTACTACATGTACGTACTTCCGCCATATGCATGTGTATGTACGGCATGCGGCGTATGTACGTACGTATACATAGTGGGAGCTCGGGAAAAGGAGCACGCGTCAGGGCTTGAACTGATTATCGGCGTAGGAGATGCGAGGGAGCGAGATGTACATACGTACTGGACTTGGGCCTGCTAAACAGGGAGCGTAATGCAATCAGCTCACGAGGCTTCTTTATGCTGGCGGTTTGGTGGTGCTGGGCAGTGATTATTATGCATCTCCCATCCGTCCGTCCGTCACGCTGTCTCATCTCGTCAGTGTTAAGCGGGTATTGTTTGTTGACAACCGCTTGCCTTGGTCGGGTCGTCATGCATTTAGGGAAGAGCGGACAAAAAATGTTGCTTGGTTTGATCGATGCAGCAATCAAATGATGATTATCATCATAGATAACGCATGGCTGATGTGGTTGTGGACGAACGTATACTACGTACGTACTACCTCATATACGCGCGTGCGTACGCCGGTAGTGTGTGTTCGTACTTACACTCATATCGGGGGTCGGTAGTTAGTTACCAAGAGTACACATGGTGCGTATGTACGTATAGTGTAATAATCTGCAAGGAAATGAGATGGCGCGAATCAAGGGAGGGACTGTCGCCACGTTTTGTGTGTTGTATTGGGGTCAGCGCAGAGAGTTGTAAAGAGATGAGAAGACGAGGCAGGAGGGATGCTCGCGGGTATCTACCTTCAGGTATGTATGTATGTACAACATGAAGTGGGATGTGCGAAAGTATGCTTTGGTATCGGCCGGGGTGTCGCTAGATAGTGGGGATGCGCAGTAGCGGTAGCGATTCTGAAGGACGCCAAGGGAGAGGCAGAAAATTATCTTCTCTTCACCTCCCTAGACTGTTGTCGGCAGTGTACACACTTTCCTGTGTTTGTTGCTTTGGCTAATCCCTGCTCACCGCCGGTTCTTGTATGTGTAAATACGTACGTACAATGTAGATACGGTACGGGTATGTATGCATACACCACAGGTCGACTTGCGTGCAGAATGAGTAAAGGGTACGCGTGTAAGATGTCGAGACGGTGGTGTGGTAGGTAAGGGCGAGGGGGGCAGGTTTACTGTCCCGCTATATCTAACGGTGTATGGAGATAGATTTGTCAGGAGGGGTGAACGCAGGCAGGGGGTTAGTTGGATTGGAAATGGAAGGTGGTGGGAGTGGTGGTTTGTCGGAAGACAGTTAGAGGCATTCGTTTCAAGTTTTTTGTCTTTTCTACCTTCTTTCTATTTACTGACTCCGCCGCCGCCAATAAAAGTTTTATTGCGGCCGGGGCGGCGTCTAGATGGATCGAAAGAGAAGTTTTGGATGCGGAAAGTTAGTGGGATGAGTGTTTTTTCGTTTCTCCAGGGGCAGCTGGTCTCAATCTTTTTTTTGCCGGCCTGCGATGCAGTTGGAGATAACAGATATAAGTATGGAGGGGAAGGGGAAGGAGGAGAAACAGATACGCCTAAGATCGTTTGTTTTCGAAGCAGGTTGATGAAACTGCTGCTTGCCTGTTGGCGTAGGTAGTACATATCTCTGCATGTACATACATGCGTACAATGAGTAGGACCCTATGCTTTAGCTATTATACGAAGTGGAGCGATGGATGGAAGCCAGCGCGGGAGTTGGGGCTTTTTTTCGGGTCGGAACAATTTATTGCCTTCAACAATCTCGCGTGGTTTGCTTGAGGTGCGGAGGAGAAAGAGGAAGCTCCTTCTTACTACGTGTAGTCGTAGTGTACGTACTCGTTCGCACAGGCACTTGTTTAGCGCTGGAGAGTGGCTAAAGGGATCGGGGCAAACCGCGCTATCCACTATCCAGTCATCGACTGGTATAGTTGAGGTTTCAGGGGCCAGCTATTTGCGGCGTATTTTGATGGCGGTGGTGGTAGGCGACGATTTTCGCCTCTTTCCGCTTCCTTCCGGCCCCAGAGGCGTCGCAAGGAAAAGGAAGCTTTTAGCTCCTGCGCGAGTTGCGTTTCTAGTTGGGAGCAGTCGACTGACAGGCAGGGCACCGTAGTAAATACAAGGCTTTTGCCGATAATCGAAATGACTTTTCTTCCGGCCGGGATTCTGATGCAATGATGATGATGATGCCAGAAAATGGCAGAGAGGCGCTGTGACTCAGCCTAACCAACAGACGGAATCCTGCCACAGACTCTCAGGGGTGCTTTGGATGAAGGGGAAGATGCTATTTTTGGAGGTGGTCTAGGCCATACTACGGTACCACCATTAAAGAAGGTTGCATTCGTCAAACCTTTGATTGATAGGATGAGGCATTTTATCTCCAGTTGCCACACGCGTGTACGTACCCCCTGGGGCAGTGTGTCTTTGTTTGTACGAGAGGAGTTTTACGAGGTACGTACGGCTCATCTGTGACGGAGCGGGGAGATTTACTCAAGCAGAATTACTACCGCTGCATTTCTATGCCTACGTATGTGCAATGGCGCAGGAGTAATTTCGCATTGATATGACGTACGCCCTATCCACGCATGTCCATCTGATCTGACTGACACAAAGTCAGCTTGATTTCCGCCGGGGTTTTCACTTGGAATTCTTTCGATAGTAACCATAGGCCTGTGCTTGTTGGGGACAGCTGCCTGATCTCGAATTCAAATCAAAAACCTTTATTCACACAATTGTGCAATAAGGGAAGAACACACCAGCAGCACAGAATACGAACCGCAGTCTACATGCAGTACTGTACAGTAAGCGGGCAGACCAACAGAATGTACTGTACGAACCTTAGGTGCGGAGTATAACATATCAATACAGTAAAACAATAGTTGCATCTGTCAACAGAAACACGATACCGTAGTACAGTATGAAATTTGAACAGGATAGTGAAATAACTTGACGCCAACGTACATAAGCTCAAAAAGACACGTGTTAGAATGTGTATACGCGAAGGAAGCGCTCAATTTTTGAATGTTTTTCAAGGGACGCTGAATTGACCAGACACAATGAGAAAAAGAGGAGACAGGGTGACTGCCTGCAATATGAGTACACTTCTTGCTCTGTTCTCTCTCTGGCTTGTCGAAGCAAGCAAGTCGATATGTGTACGACGAGCCAGGGTGTAACACGAGGAGGAAGAGCTCGGATATATCCCTTTGCCTTTTTCCGCAAGAAGCTGGACGTTTCCAAATCTGGCTGATAAAGCGTCGTGGTTGATTTATGTCATTCCTCCTTTGGCTTCGCGGCGGACTGTGTGTATGTATGTACGTACATACAGACCATATCGCGAGATATGCCAATGAGCCGCCAATGAAATCGGAAGCTGAGTTGCTTAGCCGTCCGGCAGGGGAGAAATAGCCAGAAAGAGAGGCGAGGGGATTTCCTTCGTTGTTGGGTATGCATAGTAGGCAGGCACATGCGCTGTTCCCTTCCGGAAAGAGATAGTAGCCGCTCCGCCAGGCTAGCCACCCTTCGTAACATGCTCCTGTGAGACTGATTGGCTTCTGCTGCTAGACATGCACGCACACATGAGTAAAGGAATGAGGGGAGAATGACTCAGGAGAAAACAAGAGATATTACTTGAGACGAGAGAATTTATTCACCAATATTGCACGTGCTTTGTTGTACACGATACACGATATCTTAGCTGGTGTGGCAGTATGTCGTTACACGGATATTGTGTTGTATTGCAGTCGTACGCTGAGGAATGGGTCTCTGTGGATCTCGTCGGTGTCGGGAGGGAGGGGTGAGGAGGGCGACTCCGATGCCGGATTCTACCAATGCTTCGTCAGTCTGCAGCGAGACGCACGCAAGTGGGTCTTCTTCAGTCGAAGGGCCAAACTTACCATCGCAGGTCTGCTTGCATGCTTCTTCCACCCTTTCCTTCACAGAGCAAAGGAGCACTTTTCTATTCGCGTAGAAACACATAGGTTAACAGGTGGAAATGTGCTTGCTTGCTTGTTTGTTGCAGTATTACCTCGCTTCGAAGAGCAGCCAACGGATAGGGAGGTGAGGGCTGGTGATACGGTGGTGTTGCCGTGTCGCTTGCACGCCATACCGCAGCCCAAAGTGGAATGGTACAAAGATAACGTCTTGCTACTGCCAGGTACTGTACAGCAATCAGGGAGATCACATGCATGTCTTCTTTATCACGATAGGGAGTATACACAGGATGCTGCGAAAACTGTATGTACGAATACATATGTATGGTAGTTTGTGTTGTTTGAGATGAGGAAAGGCTGGTTGTGTATCCGCTTACTGGATCTCTGGAGCTGGGCGACGTGCGCCTCTCCGACGTCGGCTCCTACAAGTGCAAGGTCAGCAATCCGGACAAGTACCGATACTCTACAGAGGGACATCTCAGCGTGAAACAGTCACAATGTAAGGCAGTCTTTTATTCTTTCTTTGCTTTGCCTGACTCTCTATATCGCTCGTACGAAACGACCTGACAAGCAGAGGTTTTTGCATGATATGGCAGGGTAGGATGGGGGAAAGTGGGCCACCTTACTTTAACTTCGCCAGCACGCCATGACCAACTGGACGAATCCCATGGGCTTGGTTTTGCACGTCATGGAGTTATCTTATGGCAAGTTGAATAGTATTGTATGCAGATTGCTCAATTTTCCGGTTGCCCACTTTCCTGCGTCTCTACCGACCTTGCCTAACTGCATCTCTAACCCAATAACCACCTATCCGCTCTGCAAAAACGTATTGTATGTTGAAGTTAACCCCTCCTCTATTTCGATGGTCGCCGCGACCAAAATGCGATCGCACTAGTATCGAATTACTATCGCATTTCGGTCGCATTTTTTCTAACAATTTTTCCAAATGCCATCAGTGAACCCTCCGATTGCGTTTCGGACACTTTGTCGATATTGTCAGCGGCGGGTGTCGCATTTCGGTCGCGGCGACCATCATCGAAATAAAGGAGGGGTTAATGTTTACTACTGTTCTCTTGCGCGTGTTGTTGCAGTTCTGTCGGAGCCGACGGCTCCCTCCTTCGAGGCGGTGCCGCGCGGCGCGGTGGTGGACGTGGGGGACGCGGCGACGCTGGAGTGCGCGGCCAACGGCTACCCGCCGCCCTCCGTCTCCTGGCTCAAGGACTCGACGGAGTTGGACCTCTCCACTTCCGGTGGTCGTCTGGCGGTGGTGGGCGGAGGGACGCTGGTACTGAAGGCCGTGGCGGCCGGGGACGCCGGCGTCTACACCTGCAGGGCCACCAACTCCGAGGACGCCTTGGACGCCTCAGCCACCCTGGAAGTTCGAGGTACTACTCTACGTACTAGCATGTGGTGCGTCATATGGACGAGTTGCGGTAACGCGATTTGGTTAGTCCATAGCGACCCCGCGGTATTTAGTGAAAGTTTGGATCGGTGTCTGCGGGGACGTCTACCTTGTTCGATCATCTGGGAGCGGAAAAGGAGCGAGTGAAAAGAAGAATCGACAACAAAATGACGTCGACGACCCCGCAGACACCGATCCAAACTTTCACTCAATACCGCGGGGTCGCTATGGACTAACCAAATCGCGTTACCTACCGCAACTCGTAAATAGTAGAGAAATGTGGAACGAGCAACAGGGGAACCTTACTTTCTCGTCAATTTGATTGCCTTTCTTTCCGGGCATCGCTTTGATATTTCTGATAATTCAGTGCCACCCGTTCTGATCACGCGTCCGAAGAATTTGCGAAGCGAAGAGACGGCTGACGTTCGCTTTCACTGCAAGGCGGAAGGTCATCCTGGCCCCAACATCAACTGGTACAAAAACGGAGAACTCATTCGACCGTCCCAGTTCTTCGTGGTAAGAGTCGCTGTCTTTCCTGTTGTTCTTCATCTCACCTGTGTCATTATCTTTATGCCTCTAGCACACATTCATGGTCTGGGTGCAGGGGTTATTATCTGGTAGGGCTCTATCCTCTGCACACGCTCTCTAATTTTGTAGATAAGAGCTAACGCGAGAATGAACTAAATTATCAGTATGTGCGGTCGGTAGTTTTTTACCAGCAATAGAAAAATTTATTCAGGTGTGTAATAACCCCCATACCTACCAATGTATGCGAGAGGCCTGATATGATCAGTATGCATACTGTGATTTTTGTATGTGTTGTGTTATGATTTGTGCGTAGGTGGAAGGTACGGATCTTCGCGTGCTGGGTTTGGTGAAGGACGATCAGGGGGCGTACGGTTGTCTGGCGGAGAACGAAGCCGGATCCGCCAGCTCATTTGCTCAGCTGATCGTTCAAACAGCAGGTGAGACAACATCACGGTTCGCCTGCCTGCGTGCCTGCTTTGCATTATGCTTGCGCATCTATGCCACACCTGAAGTTTACGTTCGACGGCCACTTTACTTGTGCAAATTGGCGGGAAATATGCGGCGCAAAGTGAACATATTACTTTTGCTTCACTATGTAATGTACGCATACACACCGGCTGATGACTGAGTTGCTTCTTGCACTTTGTGCTTCACTCTTGCTCTCTATCTTTCTCTTGTATGTCCTGTACACGTTTTGTCGCTGTGGTGATGGTGGACGGTGGTGGTATGGTATGTGCAGTATACACACCCATGTGCATACATTCGTTCTTTTCTGCGCTCTTTTTTCCAGAATATTTGTATCCGTATTACTCGCCCAGTTACATTGACTACGGTAAGCGAGCAGTTCATCCTATTCTTCCATTGTGGCTTGTACTGATATCTGCTGCACTTACTGACCTGTGGATTTCCATTCTGTCGAAAACAGCTTCTAACCCATTGGACTTCGGCTAACCTACGTATATACCTTCTTTTCGTAGCTTTGTTTGTCTGTTATGCTGCAGGCTCGAAAAAATTTGCACCTCACCCAATATAAATGACTTTGCATCTTTCCCAATGCGGAGGTTGCAGGCATGCCAATCTTTCTTCTCGTACTTATGAATGAACGTTTGTAAATTATGTACCTATGTGCAGTTGCTCGCGTGTAAGAACTTGCAGTGGCTGATGGCATGAATATTTGCTTCCTCTACCTTTTCTTTCATGTGTCTTTTGCTTCTTAGTCCAGAGTGGCATGCTTCAACAGACGAATCTAAATTTCGTCAGCTAATAGTATGTAACAAGCGTACATTGACAGAACAGCACGCACTGGGTAAAGTAGACTTGTGGTATACAATCGTAGAGAGTAGTAAATGTAGGCATTCTCACTGCTGCTGTAGTGCCAAGTGATGTACGGTAATGCGGTGTGTATGTACTAGTATGTGCCTATATGTTGTTCGTGAGTTGCGCGGGGCTTTTGTTTTGTGTTTCGCCTCTCCCTTCCTCCCTGCCGTCGGCCGCTGCGAGTGACGTAATAGGTGGAGGTGGTGACGGAAATCTGAGCAACGCGAGCAACGCACTAGCCGCTTCTCCTCATGCAGAGCTGCCATCGGAGTTGGAAGGAGGACGAGGAGGAGGAGGAGACAGGGCGCCCCCTCCCTCGGAGCCACTCAACCTGCGACCCACCCTCATCGCCAGCAGATCCGTCACTCTCCGCTGGGATCCGCCCTTGCAGACCAATGGAGACATCCTCCTCTACTCCGTCTTCTACAAACTTCACGGATCTGACAGGTACTTATGTTTTAATCCTTTTCTTTGTGTGTCTTCATCGTTACCCGATTCTACGTTGCTCTATCGATGTAAGTGCATGTCGGTTCACAAGTACTGCTTCTTTGCAGGGAGCGTGCGTTGAACACGAGCCGAGTGGGCGAGTTGGAGTTGAGTATGGGTCTACTGCAGCCGGACTCCGGCTACAAGTTCCGCGTGGTCGCCTTCAATCAGAACGGAGCCGGCCTCTCCTCCGCCCCCCTCACCCTCACCACCAAACAGGAAGGTTCGTACGTAGGCTACCTAAAGTAATAGGTGGCTGATGGAGAGCCCGTTGCCCGTGTTTTGCGCAGAATTCATTCTTTTCCACTTCGAAAATAGTGAGGAAAAGCGTACAGTGCTATTCCACGCAAGACGGGCAGTGGACGTGCTCCCGTCTCTCCAGCAACCGACCGGAGTGTGTACGTATGTGACTAAGACCGCGTCTGTAATGCATTGTATGACGTACTGTACATACGGTGTAGTATTGTTGTGTGTGACTGCAGTTGGCGTACCGGGGAAAGTGCGCGGGTTGTCGGGCGCGGCGCTGAGTTCCACGAGTATTCGCTTGAGTTGGGAGCCGCCGCAGTCGGAGGAGTTCCGCATCGCTCACTATCGCCTCTTCTACGCCTTGGTTCACGACCAACAAGAAGAGGAGACGGAGATTAGGGTAGGTGCAACATGCAGTCAATTTGCCACACTGTCATATTCCGTAGATAGCCCCATGGGGTTAGATAGACCCATGGAATAGCCTCATTTCCCTTCCGTTCCATCCATCCATATTTTATCCATCCATCCATCTGAGCTGTGACACTATTATTTCCGGACTAACTTCCACATTGGTTTGTCGTGCAGGTTTCTCCGGACGAGACGGAGTATACGCTGCACGGACTGGGCAAGTTTCGCACCTATCGATTTCGCGTGGAAGCGCAGGGAGACCAGGGCACCGGACTTCCGAGTCAGCCGATTACGCTCAGTACCTATTCGGACCTGCCGACGGCTTCGCCTCAAAACCCCAGCGCTGAAGTCACCGGAGCAGAGGTACAGTAAAGTATGCAATGCGAAGGATAGCAGTTGAAATGGAAGGAACAGCTTGCTGCATGGCGAGCGAGTGAATGTGCATAACTGTTGTCGGAAGGCTTTTTTTGCGTGAAATAGCACAGAATTTCATGGACATGTTCATTCGCATTCCACGCGAAGAAGCCTGGGACGAGTAGCCTATGACAAATACCCGCGCATTCTCTCATCTGACCCACAACAGTAGATGTGATGTTGCATAATTTGGCACAGTCAAGTGACTAGCGCACAGTATGTAGGGCGGGCTTTCTCCCCAAATCTTTCCCTCTCCCCTTTTTGCCATGTTCATGCCGCTTTGTCCGTCCGTCCGTCCTTCAATCCGTAACGAACGTATCTAGGAGTACATGGCACACCGCAAACAACCGTGTTTTCCTAGATACGTCCGTTACGGATTGACGGACGGACGGATGGATTTACGGACGATACGGACGTCTGGTGAACGCGGCATCATCCGTTTTTTTTATCACGTGTTCTATTGTCAGACGGCGACTCTGCGCTGGGAGCCGCCTCCTGCATCGGAGCGAAACGGCGTGATCACCGGCTACAAGATTCGATTCAAGGAGAAGCGACGCGGCTCCAAAGGGGAGACGATGGTGACGGACGGAACCACTCTGCAGCACACGCTGCATCATCTGCAGCCGGCCACCGCCTACCAGTTCCGCATTCAGGCCATGACCGTCAACGGCACCGGACCCAGCACCGACTGGAAGAGACTCACCACTTTCGCCAGGGATAGAGAAGGTACAGTACAGTACGCTCAACATGTATACGTACAGTGGGGTAAACCCGGACACCTAAGCTTTTCTGAACTTGCCGCTTCAGCAAATGATGAACATGGTAGCTCATTTGAAAGAGGAGAGTTCAAGGAATCGATTGGTAGAATACTTGTTTCCAATCGGTCGTATGGTTGCTGAGATATACTAGGTGTCCGGGTTTAGCCAACCCCCCCCCCCCTGTCCGGGTTTACCCCCCCCCCCCCGTGTCCGGGTTGACCCCACAGTAACCTATATGTTTCACGTTTTACGCTAATCCGTGATTATTCAGAAGAGCAAGTTCCGGGCGCTCCGACGTCGCTGAAAGTGCAGGCGAAAGCCGACCGTATCATGGTGTCGTGGACGCCTCCGTTGGACGACGGCATCCTCATCCGCGGCTACCTCATCGGCTGGGGCATCAACGTGCCGGACCAGCAGCAGGAGGAGGTGGACGCGGACGCGCGCTACTACACCATCCACGCGCTCCGGCCCAATCGCAACTACATCATCAGCTTGCGCGCCAGGAATCGAGTGGGCAACGGCTTCCCCATCTACGAAACTGTCACCACCACACCGCACGCAGAGCACGGCTTGGGCCCGGTGGACGGGAGGGAGGAGGAGGGCGACGATGGGAGACCCCTGCCGACGCCCATCGGCCTGAGAGCGCACGCAGGCTCCGCCTCCGTCATCCACTTGTCCTGGTCGCCCGGCATCCACCCGCATGGAGACCAGGAGCCGCGAAGGACCCCGCAGTATACCGTCAGGTAAGATACAGTAATGCAAACAGTACACGGCATCAGACAGGACAACTTGCTCGTACCGAGCATATTGATCTGTCGTGTTGAAACAGAAGAACCGATGAGTACGGTCCGACTAGAACTCCCACCTGCTAACCATAGATGGGCAGACCTCCAGGGCTCGGTGTCCTAGGGTTGGGGTGAGGTACGATGTGGTACGATATGACCGGCTCGCCGGAGGCGAGCCAAACCGGGGGTCTGGGGGCGGGTAGCCCCCATCTGGGGGTCCAGGGGGCGGAGCCCCTGGCGGGGGTCCAGGGGGCAGCGCCCCCTGGTCCCGCCGAAGGCGAAAATTTTTTTTAGAGGTACCTTTAAAACCTCTATTTAAAGTGGTCTCCAAAAAGTTGGTAGCCTACACTAAACAACTGTATAACAAGAATATAAGCCTACATGACATATTCAAACAACAGCAATGCTCCAAACAAGCACACACACACATGCTTATTATCATTCTATTCTAAGCAAGTTCTAATCAGGAAAGGAAAGATGAGATGGTAAATTCTCCATAATCAATCTACACGTGGTTCCCATTCAGAGAGAGGGGTCTCCTGTTCCATGCACCACTGCACATCCAAAATTCTAGCTCTTATTCTGCTGCATGCACCCAAAAAAATCCTCTGTGCACACATTCAAAAACTGTTTCTTTTTCCTTGTTTTACACACTATTGCATTCTTAATGGTCAGTGCGTTCTCAATGGTCAATCTACACATGGTTCCCATTCCGAGAGAGGGGTCTCCTGTTCCACTGCACACCCAAAATTCTTGCTCTTCTTTGCTGCATAGCATGCACCCAAAAAATGTTTCATCTTCTGTGCACACCTCCAAACTTTTTCCTTGATTTGCGAACTCTGCATTCTCAATTGTCGTGCATTCTCAACAGTCAATCTACGCATTGTTCCCATTCAGAGAGAGGGGTCTCCGGTTCCACTGCACCACTGCAAATCCAAAATTCTTGCTCTCCTTCTGCTGCATGCACCCAAAAAATTTTATCTTCTGTGCGCACCTCCAAAAAATTTTCTTCCCACTATGGACTACCCCAAAAATTTTTACGATGTGCTCGGTTAGCGGGCACAACGAGTCCCCAGCAGTCACACCCCCCCCACCCTCCCCCGTGCTAAGCAGTCTGGTCGTGTCTGTGGGTACTTTTACTCGCACCGAGCAGCTTCTCGTCACTTGCACACGTGCGTTCACACGAGCTGTTACTTTCTCGTACCGAGCAAGGTGCGAGAAAGTGCTACTATGGTCGCTGCTGTTCAGATGAGATGCTCGGTACAAGTAAAAGTACTCAACACGGGTAGACTGGTTAGCAGACGCGAGCACAATCCGACCGTTCTCGTCGGTTCCTCTATTTCAGCACAAAATACAGATTTGCTCGTTTACGAGTAAGTTGTCCTGTCTCATGTCGTCTAGTGTTTTATTCATCCAGCGAAAAAGCAAAAACGAATCAGAATAGGCACAGAAAACCCACTACTAAACAGGCACACGGAGGAGTATTTACATGCAGTATGTTACTCAGTCAGTATTGCTAGTATCCTTCCATTCTCCATCCATCAACGCTCAGTGGTCTGGCCTTGCATTTGCTGGCTCCCCGTTGCTGTCGGCTGTGTTTCTGGCTGTGTGTACTCTGTCTTCAGCCCGTCCTCTCCTTCGTCGTATTCCGTCCTCAGTCCGTCGTATTCCCAGTTTTTGGCGTCCTCATTTTTACTCTGCTGCCAATCCAACTTGCGTTCTTCTTTTTCCTTCTTTGATGACATCCCACCCTCATGCTGGTCGTGCTCCATCATCTTGTTCTCTTCATCAGTGTCCATGTATTCAGTTTGCAGTGGCGATGGGAGCATAGCTGGCTTCATTGGTTGCCCTTCCTCATTAGGCTCGTGGGCTGCTGCTGTGTGGAAAGAGTCGTCGTTGCTCTGCTCACTGTCCATTATCATCGGTGGTCCCCTGCCTTTGTAGTCCCTGTGCCTTGTCCGCGGCATTCTTCTGCGATCTTCAAAAACTGGCGCTTCCGTCTTCTTTCGTTTGCAACAAAAAATGATGAGGATGGAAGCGAGAGAGGCACCCAGGGCAAGCCCAAGCAGAAAACTGCCGCATCCAATTGCTGCCAGCACAAGTGGCTTTGAGGATTCTTCCTTCTTTCCTGCAGGTAGTGGCTTGGTTGTACTATCACCAGGGCTTGCATCAGCATCACGGGTTGAAGTACTGGTCAGAGGAGAGGTGGCTGTCGTTGGTATGCTCGTAGTAGTGGGGTAGCTAAGGCCAATGGTGTTGCAGTAATCGAAATTGCAGCAGCAGAAGATTTTGTGGAGATCGCGCAGTAGCCTCTGTTTTCCTATGCAGCAGCTGATGTTTTCAGCTTTGTATTTGATGTCTGTGCAGGTGATGTCTTCGTACCCATCCAGTGCTTTATCCACTGCGTCTTCGGTGCACTGCTCCACACAGAAGTATGTGCCTTCTCTTTGGATGTACCTCGTGCCATTCGCATTCTGATTGGGAAACAGCCACATCACCTTTCCACAGCTATGTAGACAATCATCTGTTACTAGAGAATTTGCAGGATTTACATGTGACCCAGTTGGTCGATCGTAGCCGAGGTAACATTTTGCGCAAGTGACGAAGGGTATCAGGAAGAAAAGGAACAGGAGAACGAAAGCCGATTGCAGCACCTGCACCATGACAGAAGGCCACGGGAGAAAAAGAAGCACCCACCCCACACAGCAGCGAAAAAAGAAAGAATGAGATTGAGTGGTGTGAGTTCCGTTCTATGTTTGTGACCAGCAACTATAGGAAATATATTTATTTTTTAGTTCAACATACTTTTGTTTGTACAAAATAGGGTACTGTGGCGTAAATCCGGACACGGGGTTAAAGCCGGACACCTAGTATATCTCTGCAATCATACGACCGATTGAGACATGTATTTTACCAATCGATTCCTTGCACTCTTCTCTTTCAAATGAACTACCATGTTCGCCAGTTTGCTGAAGCGGAAAGTTCAGAAAAGCTTAGGTGTCCGAGTTTACCCCACAGTACCCTAGTATGCATAGCTACTTTCTCTGCTGCAGATGGACGAACTACAAGCAGTCGGGTCGATATCGCTACCTGAACACGACGGGCGAGCGAGCGGACGTGGTGGGGCTGGAGCCGAACATGGAGTACGCGTTCTCGGTACGCGCCGTGCGGGGACGACGCGTGTCGCAGTGGAGCATGACGGCGCAGAATCGGACCAAGAGCGCACAACCCTCCTCCGCACCCAGGGATCTGACGGTGAGCAGAGCCGCCAGCGGAGACCCCCTCGCCGCCCTGCTCAACTGGCAGCCGCCCAGATTCGCCAATGGAAAGATACTTGGTAGGTATTCACTCGAAGGTAGGAAGCAGTACGTGCAGTTGCTCGTAACTATGTGTGCAGTAGTGTAGGACGCGATACGTACGAAAGCGGTAAGACCAATAGTTTTGGAAGGAGGGAAAGAGGCAGTTCACGGTGAACGGCGTCTCTCAGTTCGATTAGTGCTAGTCTGACAAACGTTACACCCAGTTCGACGTACTTTATATTTTCAGTAGGTAACCACAGAGCAACCCTCCAATCCAAACAGTAGCTATGCAAGCAGTACGTGCCCGCCATGTTGCACTCGTGGTTGCAGAGTACCTCATCTTCTACACGTACAATCCGCGAGAGCCGGATGAGCGGTGGGAGGTGGAGGGCGCGAAGGGCGATCGCCTGAGCACCACCATTCACGGGCTCCTGCCGAAGACGCGCTACCATTTCAAGATGCAGGCGCGTAACACGAAAGGATACGGACCCTTCTCCCCGGTGGTTCAATACTCCACGTTCCGTGGTGATCTCAGCGCGTCGATGCCTGATCTCGACTTTAAGACCAAGCAGGACAGAGAGGAGGAGAAGGGGAAGGAGGGGGAGAAGAGACCGATGGAACGAGCGCTGCTCTTCGTGGTGGCGTCGGTCTTGTTGACGGTCTTGGTGCTATTGATGCTGCTGGGCATCGTGGTGTACTGTTGCAAGCGGCGAGGCTCCAGCAGGTCGAGGGCGGGCTACGTGGCGGCGGTGAAGAGCGACCGGAAGCCGCCGCCGGATCTGTGGATCGGGCTGGAAAAGGCCGGCACCGGACGCCACAGTCCCGACACGGAGGATCCCAGATATCATTCTTTGGCCGGTGAGTTATGGCATACAAGTGGGTATGTGCAATGTGTTATAGTACGTATAATGTGCCGTATTTACCGGTGCAGAGCCCCAATGCATAACCCCCTTTGCTTGGCCGCATGTTGGCAAAACAAAAATGTCCCGTGCACAACGGCCCCCGTGTCTATTCAATTTCCCCATATAGGACCTCTTTATTGCTACCGGTAAAAACGGTATGACAAAGAGCTGGACAATACGGCGTCAGGTATTCGTGGCTAGGTACGTACAATATGTTGATTGGCGTTGGCAGTGCGTGTGTGTGTGCGTAAAGCAAACACGTACTTATCGCCTAATAATACGCTGGATCCGTCCACGTTTTTTAGTAGAAACGTAGTAGTAGGTGGCGTATTCGTAATAGTTTCGTCAGCGCTAATTATGGTTTCTTGCTGTCGTACGTAACGTACTTCTGTTGGTTTCGTATGGATAGTACCGCTGTGGTGATGTGATGTAAGAATTACCACATAGCCTACTCAATCCTACTACTGTACGTACGTAGGCCTCTACTATCGATTGATTAGCCTACAGGTCAATACGCTCTTCTCCTCTCACTAGAGACTGTGGGTGGGCGCTGCATGAGCCAATCTCCTGTTGGTGTCTCCTTCTTTCCTAATGTTTATTTACTCTCGATGTTGTGTGTTGGTGTGCTGTAGTGGAGTCTGGTGGTGCTCGTGAGCGTCTGGTTGCTGCTGGAGATGCGGTGGAGCTGATGACAGCCACCTCACTGGTGCAGGTGGAGCATTGCGGAGTGGGAAGCGAGAGGCATGGCGGCGGCGGCGGCGGCAGGGGGGCGGGGCCGAGGGTCGGCAGGGCGCAGCCCATCTTCCTGCGTCCCCTGCAGTCCTCCGCCGCCTCCAGCGACGTCGAAGGAGACAGAGGAGGTGGGTGATGATGGCTCATTCACATTGGAGGGAAGTGCGCTCGGTGCACGCATTTCGCCGAGCTATGTACGCTTGGAGGCGTGTCTATTCATGGCTCGGTGTATGCGACAGTCATGCCTGCGCGTACCTCCGAGGGCATTTCCGTCTGTGTGAATGACCCTTGAAACGCATGCGGAATGGAACGGATGGTTTGTGGGGCTTTTCTCTTGCTTGCCTTTCTTTCTCTTTGCTTTACCGGAATGAGTACTTGCAGCGACTGCGTAGTGTAACGGGATTGTGCTGGTAAGTAAGCAGCATGTGCAGTGCATGAATTAGAGGTGTTACGTGTGTGTGCATGATTACTGCATAGGTACGGAGAAATGAATGAAGATTCATACTTTGAGCACCTTTCTTCGCTCTTATGTGTAGGGTACTGCGGGGTAAAATCGGACAATGAACACGAACACGACCTCCTGTTCGATTGGGAAACGCTTGATGGTTGGTTTTACCTCTCAATACCCTTCCTACTTGCTAGTTCTACTGTTGTACGCAAGGCTTACTTTCTACGCACTGTATGTTGACAGGGGGTAGCGGAACGCTGACCCGGAGTTACTGCGGAGGAGGAGGCGGAGACGGGATGGCTGGCGGGAGTTTGGAGGTGATGAACGTGGCGGCGAGTTCGTCGCGCGCCGGACGCGGAACGCCGCAGGTGGTGTACACGGGTCCGCGCGCGCCGCCGCAACCCAAGAGCGCCGGCCTCAGCTACGCCGGCAGCGGCGCCAATCTGCACCACGCTCACGCCGCCTCCGTCGTGATGGGCAACGCGGAGAGCACGCGAACGCTGCCGCGCGTGGCGCCGCCTCCGAAGGAACCGGCGCCGGCAACAACGGTGCCCGGGCACCCGCTGAACTCCTTCACGGCGCCGCCTCCGCCCCAAACGCCGTCCCCGCGGCTCACGCCCTCGCTCGTAGGCGGCAGTCCGCAGACCAGGACGAACATGGTGCGCGGAAAGCCGGCCGGTATCGTGATCGGCACCAGAGCCGGCCAGAGTCCCCGCTACTCGCCCAGGTATCAGCATTATCACCACGGCGGCTCGTCCGCCCATCATCACAACAGTCATCATCAACTGCAGCATCAGCGAATGATGTCCGCAGCCGCTGCAGCTTCCGATACCAACGCCTATTCGTCCGGCAAAGAGACTGACAATGAGCTGCAGGTATCTCCGGGAATATATAACATTATAAGGAGGAGGAATATGCAAACAGTGTAGTGAGGCAGAA
Source organism: Epsilonema sp. ZAB3_2 (assembly GCA_030247985.1). Classification (NCBI taxonomy): domain Eukaryota; kingdom Metazoa; phylum Nematoda; class Chromadorea; order Desmodorida; family Epsilonematidae; genus Epsilonema; species Epsilonema sp. ZAB3_2. The sequence goes on from JASAMW010000809.1 coordinate 24,730, forward strand.
GAAAGGACAGCGACCAAGTAGTTCCGGATATACGACTTCATCTAATTTGATGCTATGTATTCCTGGTATCTCATTGGAGTTGCCGTACTTAGTGTACATAATACAACTGTATTCGGTGGGAGTAGCTGAATTTGTGATTCTTTTTTCAGCATTCCTACAGTACGGAGGAGCTGAATCATCAGATTGAGAACTTGGACACACTGATGGAAGACTTACAGTCTATGTCGAAAAATGAATTTAATGTCGTATAACGACGAGAAGTGGCTACGAAAATATGGAACGTGCTACTTGTATGCAGCAGCAGCAGCGAATGAATACCCCAAGCCAGTGATTCTCATATGCAGCCATCACAAGCACTGCAACACAACGCGAACGACGGAAGGCTCACATTCCAAAGTGATCGTCATGACAGGAAGAAATACTTATAGCTACTACTTCTGTTGTTTTAGCGAAACGCTTCCAAAGCTTGTTCCGCACCTCTCTACCCACCCTTTTTTCACACGCCAAGCATAGAACAGTATCACTCCTTGCCTTTCTTTCATTTTTCTACTTCTATTTGTCTGTACTGAGGATATGTGAAGCTCAGCGATTTGATTACCTACATACTACATAGATGAGAAGCAGTGTCTTCTTTTTGTTTTGTTGGTCGTTTTGCAGATCTGTTGTTACGTTCTGGAGATTTGTGCAAACTAGTTACCTAATTCGTTATCACAAATTTTTGCGTTTACATATGACATGCAAATCATTATCTATCGCCCAGCTCTCATCGTTTCCATGTGAAGTCTGATAAAGCAATGATGATGAAGATATAAAGTTTGACCAGTACTTTGTGAGTGTTCTTGTGTGTATGAGCTGATGGTATGTACATAGATAAAACATTTTATGCTTGGGAAGTGTGCAATGGAACAGGATTGATCAATTGGTGCCGGAGCCGTACAATAATGGGCTATATGCTATCCCACACATTATAGCCTCTATGTCCCACATGTGCATTCCCCATAGCCGTTTTTTCCTTGATTTTGTTGCAATTTTATCAGGTTTGGATATTATTATTGCAGCAAAGCAAAGAACAAGGACTTCTAGACGCTTTCAAGGTGTCCATGAGCAAAGAAGTCCGTGCCACAACCAAAAGTCGATCGGACCGGACCAGGGGCGTCTAAAGTATCGCGATGGCGTATTTTACATACTCCAGGACGATTATCTAAAACCACGCCCTTCGACGATTACTCCCACCATTATTCACGCCCAACGTGTTGAAACATAGGAAACAGAGCACAAAACGCTACAATTATGGATGAAACATGAGACACACCGATTCTTTTGCTTGTAGCCGTCGTTTGCAACAGTATTAGACTTCAGTTATCCTGATTCCAGCACCATACTACAAGTGTTTACATATAGGAGTTCACAATTAGGCAAGAAAAACCGGCAAATTGGAAAATTTATATACACAGAAAGAAATTATAGCTTGGCATAAAGGAAACCGAAAGAATCTTCTTCATCTCCATCTCAATTTTTTCAAATCCCCATCTCCATGTCCATCCCCAAACATCTCCACCTACATCATCTTCATCTTCATAAAATCTTCTCTATTGCCATCAAATCTCCATCTCCATTTATTTCCACCATCTCCATTATCATCAAATCTCCATCCATCTCAATCTCCATCTTCATCAAATCTTCTCCATCTCTATCGCCATCAAATCTCCATCTTCATCATCATCTCCACCTACTTCCATCTCTATCTCCATCTCCATCCAATTCCATCACCATCAAACCTCCATCCATCTACTTCCATCTCCATTGGGCGACAGGGACTGATGAAAGCGGGGGTCTGGGGCTGAGCAGGGGAATATGGATACTGATGAAGGCAGGGGGGGGGGTGAATGGGCCCCGATGAAAGCGGGGGCGGGGGCTGGGCTGACCACTGCATCCAACTTGACCAATGATAAAAGTGGGGGCGGGGATGAAACACTGCAACAGTCCATCTTGACCTTGGAGGTTTGATGGCAATGGAATTGGATAGCGATGGAGATAGAGATGGAAGTAGATGGAGATGGAGATTTGATGATGATAGAGATTCATGGAAGGAAATAGATGGAGATGGAGCCGATTTGATGAGATGGAGATTGAGATGGATGGAGATTTTATGATAATGGAGATGGTGGAAATAAATTGAGATGGTGGAGATGGAGATTTGATGGCAATGGAGAAGCTTTGATGAAGATGGAGATTGATGGTGATGGAGATGGTGGAAATAGTTGGAGATGGTTGGGATGGACATGGAGATGGGGATTTAAAAAAATGGAGATGGAGATGAAGAAGATTCTTTCAGTTTTCTTTGTGCCAATCTATAATTTCTTTCTGTGTAAATAAATTTTCCAATTTGCCAGTTTTTCCTGCCCATTTGTGAACTCCTATATGTAAACACTTGTAGTATGGTGCTGGAATCAGGATAACCGAAGTCTAATACTGTTGCAATCGACGGCTACAAGCAAAAGAATCGGTGTGTCTCATGTTTCATCCATAATTGTAGCGTTTTGTGCTCTGTTTCCTATGTTTCAACATGTTGGGCGTGAAGAATGGTGGGAGTAATCGTCGAAGGGCGTGGTTTTAGATAATCGTCCTGGAGTATGTAAAATACGCCATCGCGATACTTTAGACGCCCCTGACCGGACGGAGTCTTTCGGATCCCGTATGTATATGTAGCCCTATCGCACGAAGGTAAAGAAGGGATCAAATTCAAGGAAAATGGCGGAGGATAAAATGGAGGAAGTGTCTCCTCGTCTCGCAGAAGCCGACGCCTCTGCTGTACCACCAACTTCGAACACGAATAATGCGCTCTCTTCGAAGGAGAAGAAGGGGCCACCCTCCGCTTCCTCTTCCAGCAGAGTTACGCATCAAAACAGTGGAGGAGGAGGGGGAGATGGAGGCTCGAATCACTCGAGAGGCTCCTCCGTAGATCGCAATTCCCCGCCCTTGACTGGAAGAACGGCGCTGGAAGAGAAGCGACGACAAAGAGCAGAACAACATATCGGTAGGCCTGCGCACTGGCGTATGTGTATCGTCGGTCCGCTGAGAGAATGCGGAGGTTTACGGACGACTTTTGCGCGATATGCACATACATTTCCATGCAGTTTTGCGGAAACACCTCTTCTGCGACTTCGGAAAACTCTGCATTCTCTCAGCGCCGAGCATAGTACTCACTACTCACTGATGGCGCGTTCTTATAGCGACGTACGTCCGACTTATGTACATATGTCCAAGGTAGGACGGACGCGACGCCCGAATGTCTTATTTGACGGACGTTCGACGGACGTTCGGGCATTCGGCGTACGCTCGGGCGTTCGACGGACGGCCTAAAAAAGCGAGGATCTGCACCGCAGTAAGGCATGGACAGCCATCATATTGACTTTTCTTTTGCAGAGGAGGTGCAGCGAACTTTGAGTTGTCTGGAGACTCCTGAGCAGAAGCTGGCGACACTGTGCGCCAGGTATGCTGGCCTATTGGAGGAGAAACGACTGATGCAGCACACGCTCAAAGAGACGGAAAAGCTTTACACTGCCGTGAGCCGCTGAGCTTAACTCCTCCTGGGATTCAAAGTCTTTGTGGTCAACTGGTTGTGCAACCGACGCCAACCGATATATGGGAGTTGCGCAACCGACGTCAACCGTTGCCATGGCTACGCAATTTCAATATGCTGGTTGACGTTGGTTGTGCAACTCCTATATGTTGGTTGACGTCGGTGGCACAACTCCTCCATGTATCGGTTGGCGTCAGTTGCGCAACCAGTTGACGACAAAGACTTTGAATCCCGGGAGGAGTTAAACCTTCCCTCCCTGCTTTCTTTTTCTGCTTCTATTTTGAGCATTGATCTCACTGTCTTCTCTCTGTCTTTCTCTAGGTGGTGAAAGAGAAGGACGAGCTGTGGGATGAGCATCAGAAGCTGCTGTTGGCGAAAACCAAACTGGAATGTCTGTGTCGAGAGCTGCAGAAACAGAATCGAGCTGTCAAAGAGGAAGGTCTGGAACAGATCAAAGATCAAGAAGCCAAGAGGAAACAGGTCTGATTCCGTATGACATCTGGTGTCCGTACTCCACGTGCAGTACATACTTGTGCACCTTGAATATGTTTCTTTCAGCTTTCTGAGAAGTTCAAGGAGTCACTGGACGAGATTCACAGTGCGATGGCGTCAGGGAAGGAAAGGAGTGAACGCCTGTCGGAAGAGAATCAAAAACTCGCCGAAAAGCTACAAGTACGTATGTTTCTTCAGTGCATACATGGTACATGCATCAGGTAGGTCCACTGAGAGATTGCTGGAGATTTCCAACGTCGCAGACGAGTTTTTTGCGTGATCTTTTTTCTTTTACTTGTTTCATTGGTAGTTGCTGTCGGATCAGTACGCAGCGAAGGAAGAGCACACGCAGAAGCTGATAGCGACTAGAGATCTGGAGGTGGAGCTAATGAAGACAAAGTTGGAAGCTGCCAGTCTCAAGCTGGAGAAACTGTCCCAGGAAAGCATGCAGGAGAGACGAGCGGTGAGTAGGGTCGAGCTCTTGCGCAACACGACTTGAGTTCCATGGCGAATTTTGGCCAGACCCCAGAGGGAAAATTTGCCAGATGTGCCAGGGAATCGAACCCTGTACCTCTCGCGCTCCAGGCGAGCGCCTTAACCATTTGACTACACACCGGGATGGCCGCAGTCACACAATTTCCTCATGTCGCGTTCAGATATGCGACGTACATCTGACATACACACAGCACACCCGAATATGTGCATGGCTGTCCGTTTTATTTGCGGTTGCTGGCGGGTTGGGTGTACGTCGGACGTCGTCGCCTATTTCAACGCGCCATCAATGGTACACACACGCACCAACAACGTTTTACTGTTGTTTTGGATGGAGAGAGGGTGACGTATTGGTTACAGTTGCTTGAGAAGTTGAAAGAACGCGAGGCTGAAGTGAAGGAGATGTTGGAGTTGGAGAAGGGTTTGAGACAGCAGCTGGCTCTCTACGCCGACAAGTACGAGGCGTTCAAGAGCAACCTCGCCGAAAGCAACGACACCTTCGAGCGATTCAAAAACGAAATGGAAAAGGTACACGCGTGCACTCTACGCGCAGTTAAGAATACATGTGTACAAAACGACATCCACAATCCACATGCACGGTTTACGAGATGACCGGATTCCTTTTTCATGTATTTCTCTAAACATATTGTGGGGATCGGTGTTGGTTCAATCTTTTAGAAAAAAGCCAGCCATGCACCCGCACAAGTTCCGTTACAGTAGCCATACCATTAGTTGTGGATATACCGTATTTACCGGTAGATAACCCCCCCCCCCCCCCAATGCATAACCCCCCCCCCCCCCCCCCAATGCATACCCCCATATTGGCAAAACATAAAAAATACCCAATGCATAACCCCCCCCCTATGCATATCCCCATATGTACTGTACAGTACGCTGGTCATATAGTACCCATAGCCACTCCCACACCAAGCTAAGATGCCTATAAGCCTGACTACTAGTTATGGTCACCCTGGGGGGCACATTACATCACCTCCTGTGGCAGCTTGTGCATGAATGTATGATGACTGCCCCGCAGAATTCTCTATGGGACTTTGCCCTCCAGATTTCTCTAGTGGGCTGCCCCGCAGAATTCTCTATGGGACTTTGCCCTCCAGATTTCTCTAGTGGGCTGCCCCGCAGAATTCTCTATGGGACTTTGCCCTCCAGATTTCTCTAGTGGGCTGCCCTGCAGAATTCTCTATGGGACATTGCCCCCCAGATTTCTCTGAGAAAGCATCATACATTCATGAGCGCAAGCTGCCAGGTTGGATGACGATGTCATATGCTCCCCAGGGTGACCAAGGCGAGAATTGAACCAGGGATGGTGGTGGTGGTGGTTTAGCGCTTTAGACCACTCGGCCATTGCTGCAAATCAGGTAATATTCACAAAAGCCAGTTATATAGAAGTGGCAACTCATTCTTTCCCAAGTGAAAAACGCTTTGCTTCCCAGATTTCTATACAGAAGTGGCAACTATTCTTTCCCAAGTGAAAAACGCTTTGCTTCCCAGATTTTTCTATGGGACTTTGCCCTCTAGATTTCTTGGTTATGTGATCTGATGTTACTCAAAAGCAATAAATATGAAAGCGTTTCATTCTTTCTTTTTTGAGAGAAGGAGAGAGATTTTTGAAACCAACCATCCAGTAGACTGGGAGGAGTAGGTGAATGGCAAAGGAACGATGCTGTTCTTCCCTTGTGATTGCAATGAATGGCTGGCTTGTCTTAACAATGGCTTGTCTTTTGATTGCAAATGCATTTTTGGTCCATGTCATGGCAATAACCTTGCTTAGCAATGATCTTGTCTTCTCTTGATTGCAAATGCATTTTGGTCTCCAGTGTTCAATTTTTTGATCACTCAGAGTGGTTGCTCACTGTCAGTTCAGTTCTCTTTTCCAAACAGAAAAGAAATAGGGTCTACATAAGAGACGTCAGTCTGGAGCGCCTGAACATCAATACGATTTTGTGTCGGGACCCAAAGCTGCTTATTACAAATTTGGAATGGTCCCCTGTGCATATAATATACGCACAGCTGTAGGAAACGTATTGATGTTCATGTGGCTGTCCAGACTGACGCCAGTGGGTACTGTAACTAAAAATACTGTAACTGAGAGAGAGAGCTGCAGGTGTGGATGACTGACCTACCAGGACTGCACTACAGATGAACACTGACTCTGTCTGCTTGCACCTGGCTTTATAACTGGAGTCTTGTGTGCACATGTCTTGCTTCTGAACAGTCTTTGTGTTGGTGCAATCACTTCTGCTGGTTTCTTTGAGTGTGCGAATCTGCTTTTTCACACTGTTTTTTTCAGTGTCCTCCATTTGAGTTTGACGCACGCCGAGCCAAGTCGGCTCGACTGGCGGCAGTTAAACCCGTATTCAAAGCGGTCGGCGTCAGGTTGGAGCAGAATAGTATTTTCAGTACAAAAGTAGTTCAGTGCAAGATTGTTTTCTTGCGCGTTTATTGCGAGCTTTCGTTTTTGCCGAGAAAAAGTAAAAACGGCAAAGCAACTTTTATTGGTACTTACGAATCTTCGCAATAAACACGGCAATATATTTGGTAACAATACGCCCGACACCTTGTCAAAAACGCCGGCTCACCAATTTAGGCAATAATACCCGTCGGCTTGCCAAAAAGGTACGAATGAACTGCCGCCAGCTGAGCCGACTCAGCTCGGCGTGCGATTTTCTGGGGTACATATACATAGTGCGTTTTCTGCGTTATTGTGCTGTTAACTTTTGTTAACCCATAGGCTAACCTGCTATTTTATTCTAAAACGTTTCTGGATGCAGATAAAGGTTATTATCACACATGTTGGGCTACAATCAACACAAGACAAATGTGTACAGACAGGTATTGCATGTAGTCATTCAGCAATGATCATGTCTTCATTCTGTCCCTCATCTTCTTCTTCATCATCAGAGTTAACAGCAACCAATGGTTCCAGTTCTCCCAAATTCTGTTGTACTTTTCTTCTGATTAAAAATTTGTATTTATCCCAAGCTGTATCAATTATTCCTTGCTTTATCTCTTCGCTTTCATCATCATCCAGTTCTCCTTCAAGTTTGGACACCTTGGCCTGTATTTGTTGCATGAGCTTATCTTCATTTGAAGCTGTCATTATTTTCTCCATCCAGTAATATCTTTCTGCCATTGTTTTGAGCAAGCAGTCAAACAGTGTGCTGCCAAGGAAGCTTTCGCAGCATGTGCTATGGATATATACCCAGTTTTACCATGAGATACTCTTTTTGTGGATGTATTCACTGTATGTCGGATGACAAGCTCCAGACCCACCCCCCCCCACCCCCTCATCCCCCCCTCACTTTCACTTGTTGTTGTTTTTCTGTGCCTTTCTGCCTTGACATTTTCATTGTCCGCCATTTTTGTCACTCCCTTACATCGAATCAGCGATCACATCCCTATTTCATTGTAGCCTCAGGATGCATGTTTGACATGCCTGTGTGTGGTTTGTCTCATGTTCTTCAAGTGTGTCATTTGGATTTTCCGTAACACTAAACCAACACTTCAAACAACCAATTACACCAGATAACAACAAAGTCACAAACAGAAAGAACAAACAAGCAAAAAATCTACAAATACAAATATACATAAATATAAAAACTCTATCCAACCTTCCACCTACCCACACATATTATCTGTGCATATATATTATCACACTCATACATAAAGAAAAAGCTCTTCACAAATATTTATTACCAATGTACAATTTAGTACAGACCCACCCTCAGTCTGACAGCCACATAACATCAATATTCCTACACGTATATTATATATATACCATTCCAAATTTTAATAAGCAGCTTTTCCCGACACAAAATCGTATTATTTCAGCCTCCAGATTTTGACGATTTCCTGTCCAGTCCCTTCCTTTCAGGACTAACTACAGTAGCAACCACTCTAGTATCAAAAAATGAACACTAGACTATCTTCAGACCGGAGTTCCTCAAGGTACAAGAACGACTTTCTTCCCTTTGATGCAGTGCTTTTCTCCTTTCTTTTACTTTTCTGCTCCCCATTCTCCCATTACACCAAGCTCACCATCAATTCTCTTTCCAAACAGAAAAGAAATAGCTACAAAGAGACGCAGTCTGAGCGCCTGAACATCGTACGTTCTGTGTCGGACCCAGAGCTGTTATTACAAATTGGAATGGTCCCTTCTGCATATTCAATATACGCCCAGCTGTAGGACACGTACTTGATGTTCATTTGGCTGTCCAGACTCAAGCCAGTGGGTACCTTAGACTAAACATACTGTAACTGAGAGAGAGAGCTGCAGGTGTGGATGACCCAAAAGTGGTATAGGCCTATATAAAGCAAACGCTTTTTTCCCTGTACTTGTATGTATGCACATAATGTGCACTGCATATATACCATGCACAGATAGATTATTGTGTGCTGGGTAGGTGCGCACCCCCACAAATCACAGGTGTACAATGGATAGAGTTAGCAGTAGCATAGGTATGTTATGTATGTATGCCCTGCTTGTTAACCAGTAGGATTTTTTGTTGTCCTTGTTAACCCTTTCTGTTCATGTGAACTTTGTTGTTATCCCTAAGGTGAACAATAACAATTCAGTAATGTTACTGACAGAATCTACCCCTGCTTACTGAGTCCTAATTTAGGTAACTGCCTTTCAACTAAGAAAGAGGCAATGAACTTTCTGAAAGTGCCATGCAACAAATGTGGAAGAGCATTTGCATCAAAATATTCTTACAGCAGGCATGTTTCAAACATGCATCCTGAGGTCTACAATGAAAATAGGGATGTGGCACCAGCTGATTCCATCTCCAATGTAAGCAGTAAAATAGCTCCTGCATCAGTGGTTTCACAGTCACAAACAGCACCCAGTATGGCTTCATCAATGAACATGTCAAGTGTCAGTAAAGGCACAGAAAAACAACAACAAGTTGAAAGTGACAATAGTGAAGAAGACGAAGAAGAGGAAGGGGATGATTTCTGGAGCTTGTTCATCCAACATACAGTTGAATACATCCACAATAAAAGAGTAGCTCATGGTAAAACTGGGTATATATCCATAGCACATGCTGCTGAAAGCTTCCTTGGCAGCACACTGTTTGACTGCTTGCTCAAAACAATGGCAGAAAGATATTACTGGATGGAGAAAATAATGACAGCTTCAAATGAAGATAAGCTCATGCAACAAATACAGGCCAAGGTGTCCAAACTTGAAGGAGAACTGGATGATGATGAAAGCGAAGAGATAAAGCAAGGAATAATTGATACAGCTTGGGATAAATACAAATTTTTAATCAGAAGAAAAGTACAACAGAATTTGGGAGAACTGGAACCATTGGTTGCTGTTAACTCTGATGATGAAGAAGAAGATGAGGGACAGAATGAAGACATGATCATTGCTGAATGAATGACTACATGCAATACCTGTCTGTACACATTTGTCTTGTGTTGATTGTAGCCCAACATGTGTGATAATAACCTTTATCTGCATCCAGAAACGTTTTAGAATAAAATAGCAGGTTAGCCTATGGGTTAACAAAAGTTAACAGCACAATAACGCAGAAAACGCACTATGTATATGTACCCCAGAAAATCGTCAAACTCAAATGGAGGACACTGAAAAGACAGGGAAAAAGCAGATCGCACACTCAAGAAACCAGCAGAAGGATGCACCAACACAAAGACTGTCAGAAGCAAGACATGGCACACAAGACTCCAGTATAAAGCCAAGGCAAGCAGACAGAGTCAGTGTCATCTGTAGTGCAGTCCGTAGTCAGTCATCCACACCTGCAGCTCTCTCTCTCAGTACAGTATTTAGTACAGTACCCACTCGTGTTGTGTCCCTTCCATTGGATGGGTACACGAGAAACATACAAGAACTACTAGCTACATACATACATATACATACATGTATGCTTGTCAGAGTCTAGCTGTAACGAGCTAAAAGTCGATTTCCATTCTGCTGACACGCCGTACATAATATGCAGCAGTGGTGTGTGCCCTGATTATCGGGAAAAGTTTCTTGCCTCGCTTGTAGGGTACTGTGGGGTAAACCCGGACACAGGGGTAAACCCGGACGCCTAGTATATCTCAGCATCTATATTCTATAAGACTGATTGGGACAAGTACCAATCGATTCCTTGAACTCTCCCCTTTCAAATGAGCTGCCATGTTCATAATGTGCTGCAGCGGCAAGTTTAGAAAAGCTTAGGTGTCCGTGTTTACCCCACAGTACCCTACACCAAACTCATGAAGCGTGACTTGGTGTTACAGTATGCCTTCCTTTGGGACATAAACTTCTTCCGTACGTTACGTTCTCTCTTCCTTCCGTTTTACTCTCAAGGGAGCTTGATTTTTGGCTGTCAAAATGTGGTCCAAAAGACGGGCTGCTTCATTTTTGCCAAAATTGCTCTACTACCCGTTTGCTACAGTAGGCTTAGAGCGTAGCGTACTACTACTGCATGTAGATCAATGAAAAACGTTGAATGGAAAGAGTCACAGAAGAGTGGAGAGAGAGAGAGCGCGCTCTCTTCTTCCGTGAAAACCGAACAATAGAATGGCTCAGCAGGGGGATAAAGAGAAGAAGCTCTTTAGCTTTAATGACAGCTGTAGAAAACGTATTGATGTTCATGTGGCTGTCCAGACTGACGCCAGTGGGTACTGTAACTAAAAATACTGTAACTGAGAGAGAGCTGCAGGTGTGGATGACTGACCTACCAGGACTGCACTACAGATGAACACTGACTCTGTCTGCTTGCACTTGGCTTTATAACTGGAGTCTTGTGTGCACATGTCTTGCTTCTGAACAGTCTTTGTGTTGGTGCAATCACTTCTGCTGGTTTCTTTGAGTGTGCGAATCTGCTTTTTCACACTGTCTTTTCAGTGTCCTCCATTTGAGTTTGACGATTTTCTGGGGTACATATACATAGTGCGTTTTCTGCGTTATTGTGCTGTTAACTTTTGTTAACCCATAGGCTAACCTGCTATTTTATTCTAAAACGTTTCTGGATGCAGATAAAGGTTATTATCACACATGTTGGGCTACAATCAACACAAGACAAATGTGTACAGACAGGTATTGCATGTAGTCATTCATTCAGCAATGATCATGTCTTCATTCTGTCCCTCATCTTCTTCTTCATCATCAGAGTTAACAGCAACCAATGGTTCCAGTTCTCCCAAATTCTGTTGTACTTTTCTTCTGATTAAAAATTTGTATTTATCCCAAGCTGTATCAATTATTCCTTGCTTTATCTCTTCGCTTTCATCATCATCCAGTTCTCCTTCAAGTTTGGAATTATTGACCTGTATTTGTTGCATGAGCTTATCTTCATTTGAAGCTGTCATTATTTTCTCCATCCAGTAATATCTTTCGTACCATTATTTTGAGCAAGCCGTCAAACAGGGTACTGCCAAGAAAGCTTTCAGCAGCATGTGCTATGGATATATACCCAGTTTTACCATGAGCTACTCTTTTATTGTGGATGTATTCAACTGTATGTTGGATGAACAAGCTCCAGAAATCATCCCCTTCCTCTTCTTCGTCTTCTTCACTATTGTCACTTTCAACTTGTTGTTGTTTTTCTGTGCAATTATTTCCTTCATTTTCTTATAAGCCTATATATGGTGTGCCGGCGTTTTTGACTGGAAAACAAGGTGCCGGGGCGTATTGTTACTACTTACATTGAAGATGAAATCAGCTGATGCCACATCCCTATTTTCATTGTAGACCTCAGGATGCATGTTTGAAACATGCCTGCTGTAAGAATCTATTGATGCAAATGCTCTTCCACATTTGTTGCATGGCACTTTCAAATAGTGATTGCCTTCTTTCTTAGTTGAAAGGCAGTTACCTAAATTAGAACTCAATAAGCAGGGGTAGATTCTGTAGATAACATTACTGATCTGTTATTGTTCACCTTAGGGATAACAACAAAGTTCACATGAACAGAAAGGGTTAACAAGGACAACAAAAAATCATGCGGAAGATTCTGTAAGTACCAATATAAAGTTGCTTTGCCGTTTTTACTTTTCTCGGCAAAAACGAAAGCTCGCAGAACAAAACGCGTAACAAAGAACAAAAACAATCTTGCACTGGTAACAAGCAGGGCATACATACATAACATACCTATGCTACTGCTAACTCTATCCATTGTACACCTGTGATTTGTGGGGGTGCGCACCTACCCAGCACACAATAATCTCTCTGTGCATGGTATATATGCAGTGCACATATGTGCATACTTAATTGTACAGGGAAAACAGCTTTCTATCTAGACCTATACCACTTTTGGGTATTTTACTGCTGATGCCTCTGTGGCAGAATGGTCTAAGGCACGCACTCTTGAGTCCAAAGGATCCAAGTTCGAGCCCCACACGCCTGAGGCCGACCGCTTGAAGATGAAATGGGTTTAAATGCTGCCATGCAAAATGTCTCGTACGAAAATCCAATGACACACTGGGACCCGACTTGGCTCGGCGTGCGTCAAACTCAAATGGAGGACACTGAAAAGACACAGTGTGAAAAAGCAGATTCGCACACTCAAAGAAACCAGCAGAAGTGATTGCACCAACACAAAGACTGTTCAGAAGCAAGACATGTGCACACAAGACTCCAGTTATAAAGCCAGGTGCAAGCAGACAGAGTCAGTGTTCATCTGTAGTGCAGTCCTGGTAGGTCAGTCATCCACACCTGCAGCTCTCTCTCTCAGTTACAGTATTTTTAGTTACAGTACCCACTGGCGTCAGTCTGGACAGCCACATGAACATCAATACGTTTCCTACAGCTGTGCGTATATTATACGCACAGGGGACCATTCCAAATTTGTTATAAGCAGCTTCGGGTCCCGACACAAAATCGTATTGATGTTCAGGCGCTCCAGACTGACGTCTCTTATGTAGACCCTATTTCTTTTCTGTTTGGAAAAGAGAACTGAACTGACAGTGAGCAACCACTCTGAGTGATCAAAAAAATTGAACACTGGAGACCAAAATGCATTTGCAATCAAGAGAAGACAAGATCATTGCTAAGCGAGGTTATTGCCATGACATGGACCAAAAATGCTTTTGCAATCAAAAGACAAGCCAGCCATTCATTTCAATCACAAGGGAAGAACAGCATCGTTCCTTTGTCATTCACCTACTCCTCCCAGTCTACTGGATGGTTGGTTTCAAAAATCTCTCTCCTTCTCTCAAAAAAGAAAGAATGAAACGCTTTCATATTTATTGCTTTTGAGTAACATCAGATCACATAACCAAGAAATCTAGAGGGCAAAGTCCCATAGAAAAAT
>JASAMW010000810.1:0-10955 GCA_030247985.1 Epsilonema sp. ZAB3_2
TAGTGTACATGCTGAGACATAGAGAGATGCTACTGGGATGAGTGACTGGACTGAGTAGGGATTTCCGCTGAGTCCGGATCCTGACAAGGCGTCGGATGTGAGCGTGTTCACTGCTCGAGGAATTCGATGGAAGCGACTCAGAACCATCGCCAATCCCACATTCTCCGCCGCCAAACTCAAGCTGGTAGCAGCCCACACACACAGCCTATTAGAAACCCACACACACACAGCCTGTTAGAAGAGTTTCGGGGTAATTCGGGCCACGCCTCTACGTACTTTATCTGTGGTTTGAAAGGGGGCGGAGGCGAATCAATTTTTACTAACGCCCTAATTACCCCACACTTTCGGAATGTATACCTAGTGTGAGTACAGGCTTGTAGCAAAAGCGTAGATATGGTTGTTCTTTGCGCAGATGCTTCCTATTCTTCAAACCTCGATCGACGAATTTATCGGTATATTGGATCAAAAGTGCCAGGCCAAGGAATCCTTTGACATATACCCGTGAGGACTGCTTTGCAAATATATTCCCCGGGTTCTTTTTACATGCGCTGTTCCCTGTTGCATTTTTTAAGCGTGCTTTTAGCCTTTTCCAAGGGCTGACCTTGGACACGATAGCTCGCGTTGCTTTTGGCTATGAGACGAGTGTGCAGCAGGATCAGAACAGTGAAGTTCTTCAGTTGTGTCGCACCATCTTCGGCGCTTCCACCGTGAAAGGAAACTTCTTTTCCCTGATTGCCAGTAAGGAAAAAATTGCTTGACACATCCGTGTACGGATTGACACATCGCCTAAACAAAGTACACAACTGTTCGCTCATTTGTTCCTCGCAGCTTGTTTGCCGGAGTTGAAGCCGCTGATAATGTCGGTGGCTCGAATGTTGATGAAGATTCGAAAGATTCCTGGTTTCACGCTGGGCAAAAAACTGGGTGCAGTTGTCCAGCAGAGGCGAATGATGAAGGTTGCATTCGTGATACTCTTCGTCCTTCCGTTGTCTCATTGCTGAGCCGAACGTCGTGTGATTTTTGTGCAGAAGGAAGAGACGGGTGGGAAGGTGGATTTCATCCAGCTGCTTTTGGATGCGGAGGCTGGAGATGATTGGGCGAAGGAGACGGATTTTCAGACTTCATCCACGGATATGGAAACTGCTCGTCAGCAGATGCAAGAGCTGAGAGTCGCCCGCAAGCTCACCACTGGGGTTAGAGCAAGAACGTACATACACTAGTTGGTGCCCGCACTCCCTGGGTGATGATGCATGAGCTGCTTGGTGACTCTCTGCTGTAGGAGATCGTAGCCACAAGTGTGGTGTTTCTGCTGGCTGGCTTCGAGACCACCAGTACTACGCTGGCTTTTGTCGCCCATCTTTTAGCCAAGCATCCAGAGATACAGCGGAAACTGCAAGAGGAAATGGACGAGGCATTCGCTAACGTACGTGGGCCTGCTCTTGACTAGGTGATGCAGTACGTACACAGTGTACATTGTATATACGTACATTGTAGGCTGACGTCAACTACGAGTCTGTGATGAAGCTGGAGCTGTTGGATCAAGTGCTGAAGGAAACATTGCGGCTCTACCCCATTGCTTCTGCGTAAGTTCCAACCTCCAGCCCCAGCGGTTCTTCAGAATCTAATTCTGTACTTACGTATGTATAAGTTGTTGTATGTGGTATTTGGCAAGCCTGTGACGGCAGATGGGTGCTTTGTTTTCAGTGTGAACTGTCGTGTGGCCAGCTCCGCAGTGCGTTTAGGGGATGTGTTTGTACCGGGTGGAATGTGCGTGGCTGCCGATGTTTGGTCCATTCACCGCAGTCGGGACATCTGGGGAGACGACGCGGATGAATTCAAGCCTCACAGGTACTGCCTAGTTTACGTACGTAGTAGGTGTTCTTCATTTACAGAATTGTTTTGAGGCAGAAGAAGTTGGTTCCTTCATATGTACTGTACGTAATGTAATACCCTTTAAGCTATTTGTTTACTGCGTTGTGTAGATTTGGAACAGATGAGGCTAAAAATCGTCATCCCATGAGTTGGTTGCCGTTCGGTGCCGGACCACGTAACTGTATCGGCATGCGCTTTGGTCTATTTGAAGCTAAGCTTACGCTCTGTCGACTTCTGCGCAGTTACACCATTCTTCCCGCAACTGACATGCCCGTAAGTACTACCTACATATGTACAATAGACACGGAGTACACCGCAATAAAAGAAATTGAGGTAGGTCCGCTTTTTGCAGGACACTCCAAAGCTAGAGGGAAATCTGACGGTTAACCCTGGAAAGGTCAGAGTCACTTTGCAGAAACGGGCCCAGTAAAGTCTGCTACATGTCTGTCTGTACCTAGTCATTCCATTTGTCACTAGTAGTAAGGCATGGAAAAGAAGGTATGTAAACATCCAGTCCAGGCTAGCTCTCATCTTACGTAATAGCATTAGTGATGCAGTAAATAGGTGCACAGCCCTCAATCCACTGGGACGTATCCCATCGTACCCTTGTGCGACCTCTTTATCAGATGGACCTACACAGCGGTCCACGCAGTTGTAGAAAGTACGGCGCGACAGTTGCGAAAGAAGAGGTCCAGACTTGGACCGCGTCCACATGCTGAAAGGGAAACAAAAAATGTGGAAATAAAAGAAAGGAAAAGAAAAATGAGCAGGAGGAAAGGAGGGGGAAACCGAGAAAGGCCCGTTTCTTCACAATAGATTTGCTTTGAAAAAATCGTACGCCAAGCAGAGAGGGAGTGTAAGCGACACGCTTTTGAACGCGGTCCAAGTCTGGTCCACTTCTTTCGCAGCTGTCATCGCGCGCCTTACATTATTATGTGTAGGTCCATGGAATAAAGATGGCGCACAAAAATACGATGCGATATGTCCCAGTGGATTCATGGAGGGAACATAGATCGTAATTGATAATTTGATTACTTACTGATTACTGCACTTACTTGATTAAATGGATGTTTACATTGATGGAATTTTTTATGGTCCTTCCAGCGAGAGTTGTCTCTGAGCTTTTGCTCGTGCTGCGAAAAATATAGAAACAACTCGTTCACGAAGATTTCTCCACGTTTTGTGAACTTCCGAGTCCGCTGGAATACGTAAATTGTCCAGCACGAGCAAAGAACCGGCGACAACTCTCGCTGGACGGACTACAAGTTGATTTCTTATATGGTTTGTTCCAGTAAAAGGTGCAACTTGGCTTGATAAACTCTGGCGTGCAGCAGCTACTGGCGGGTGAACGTGAAAGGCATTTAGTATTGACATACTGTGGATTTTTGTGGATTTTACTGTGGATTTGTGGATCAGATTTCGCACATGCTATTATTGTGCATGTATGCGTATGTAATTTCGAAGAATTGGAGGGGCGTTAGTTAATTTTCTAAAAGTTACAGTACCATACCGCCGTCTATGTTGAAGCATAGGACAACACTGAATCAACCTTTGTTAGCCGAGGTACCTACCTACGTCACCACGGGTGTAGCGCGATTACTATTGGTATAGATGTTTGTGTGAGGACGACGACCCTGTTTGGCGATGGCGAAATCAGTCCGTGAGAAGTGGCGACATTTTGCTCAGTCAACGACTATTCATGGTGTCTCCCAGCTGGTCAACGCCAAATCTGTTAGTGCCAGAATTTTCTGGCTTCTTATCATCGTGTCCGCAGTTGTGGGACTTGCGAGCGTGTTGTACAATATCACGAAGAACTTCTTGGACTCTCCGACTGTGACGTCGGTGCGCGTACTTCCTGCTACGAATATGAGTATGCCCACAGTCCTAATATGCGCCACTCCTATGTTCCATAAGAATCGAACGGCTGCTTGGAACATGTCGGATGATTTAGTACAGTACATTCTGGATCAAAACCAACTGTTTGATGGCAATGAGACAAAGTTGAATGCAGTTGAGGCCGAGTATGAAGAACTGTTGAAGAAAGTTCCAGGTGGTAAGGTGCGGCAATTGGTACTGGAGCTTGGTATTAACTGCGAAGAACTTTTCAGTTTTAGACTGTGCCGCTTCAACTACAAATTTTTCAACTGCTGCGATGGTGTGGTAGCGCAATACGCTCGAAGGAGTGCTTGTCACCTGTTCGATCAGCTGCCAGTCCAGGAGTGGCCAGGTGAACCCCTGCGCCTCAGTATGGCAGTGGACGTTAACGCCTTTATACGTCCTGCTAGCTTTGATGGCTACGAGTGGCTGTGGGTGCACATGGAAGACCGTTTTGATCCTCTGACCCTCAACCACGTCAAGATTCCTCCGCAGCAGGGCACCCAGTTGTCACTGGAGGTGACAAAGTACGAGTACAAGAACAACTTACTGCAGACAATCTGCAATAACAGTGAGACAGCTCGCAGCTTGAAATACTGCGAATGGCGTTGCGAGCACATGCATTCTTGGCCGTTCTGCCAGTGCGGAAACCCTCGAATTCCGGGCGACACTTTCCCAGATGCCTTTGTACAAGGAAACAGCTCCTACATTACCGCATGCAGCAATCGACAGTACCGCCGATGCCAAAATGGATGGATACAACATGCAGACTTGGAGCAGCTGAAGAAGTGCAAGGAGGCCTGTCTTCCTCCCTGCAGAAGCACTACTTTTCTCCATCACTATGGCGCCATGAAAATGCCGCAGTTAGACAATGGAAAACTGCTGTACACCGTCACCATAGGATTCAACGAGTTCTACGTGACTCATGTGACACAAGTGGATACGCTAACGCCATTTTCCATCATTGGCAACATGGGAGGAGCAATGGGCGTATTTCTTGGTGCCTCACTCATTAGCTTTATGGAGATATTTGCATTCCTTGGACAAAGCATCATGCGAGCTTTAAGGCAGAAACAATAGTACGACACCATAACGGTAAACCCGACAAAACTTGTTTACTGTTCGCCACGGCACAAAACTCTACATGTACCCTTTACTATACTGATACTACATTACATCCATCAAAATCACCTGGCTTTTATCGGGTTTGAGATCGGCCTCTAAGGATAGTTCTACTAGACGTTTTCCGTAGTTCCGGTGTGGACCAACCGTACAGAAATGGATTGATGAGGGCATTGAACATGATCAGTCCTTTCAGCCAGTTGACATGATCGCTCAAGATCTGTGCCAGTTGAGCTCCCATGAATACCAGCAATGCGAACATATTGTAGGGAAGCCAGAGGGCGCAATAGGCCAACGCCAGCAGGAAGGTGTTACGGAACATGCGGCTACGATACTGCCGTCTCCATCCCCCACGCATCGGCTGGGACGCTGAGCCATGCGATGTCACTGAACCATTGGCCCTATCAACACATATAGTACGTACCCTACCGTATATATTCTAATTTTTTGGAATAAGTAGGCCTATTCTAATTTTTAGATGGGTGACATAATTTTGCAAGGGGATTTTTCTATTATAAATTGAATTTTTGTTTACGCTATCTTTTTAGAATTTTATTACACAAACGGCGCGAATTGGAGAAACGCAAAAAGGAAATGAGTTCAGGATAGGTCAAAAACCTTACTTTGGGTGCAAGTGTATAATATGCCCTCGTGTATTGCCCCCTTGTGTATAACCCCCTGCTTATAGCCCCATGAAGGCCACTAACGTGTTGATAGCCCAGGGGCTATAAACGAGGGTTTACAGTACTAGTATTATAGACTTACTTCGAAAATTGACTTACTTCGAATACGTCTTACTGGCAAGTATTAGCAAAAATGTATATAATTCTGCTTAGGGGTATTAGATTTATATTTTTGGTATTACTGTAATTTACATTTTAGCATAAGGGTACCTATATGTTTCTAAGAGTAATCTTTCAATACCTGCCCGCTGCCCTGGACACAAAAGTACATACGTTCAAGTAAACTTCACACATAGAAAACCAAATTATGTCGTCTATACGTACGTATTCAATTCATTCTTACATACATGCTGATGCTCATTGCTTGTTGATTGTCTGTGAGGTCATTGAATTCGTTGCCACGCTTGCTCCTTGACCACATTCTTCTTCTTGCATTTCGCTTAGCATATTTTTCACAGTCTCCAGTACCCTTGCTACGGCGAGTCAGCAGTATGGCGGCTATGAAGATGTAGGAGAGAATAATGAGAATGAACGGTAGCCAGAAGACTGTGATCAAATGCACCACAAGATAGATTTCTTCCTCTACGTACAGCATTTCGAATGGTCTTTTTTCGTGCATATGCCGAATGCTCCAGATAGTGGTACACTGACTCCAGCCTTCCACGATCTTTAACAGGCTGAAGACGTAGAGTTGTGGCAAACTGAAGGCCAGAGAGCCGAGCCAACTGGCGCAGATGAACCGACGCACAGGTATCACATAGTCGACGCCGAGTCCATGGAAGTTCTGACGCGCGTACATGCGGCTCAGACTCTGCACATTGCGCAGTCGATCCAGCGCGACGCTAGCGACACTGTAGCCGCTGAGGTGGAAGGCGAAAGCCCAGAGGAAGTGGACAATGCGACACATGGCATCGCAGGCCGCCCAGCGATAGGTGATCAACCATCCGACTTTCACCGGACAGTAGGAGAGCAGCAGGAGCAGATTGCCGACATTCAGATTCAACTTCTGCAACAGGAAACCTGTGTCCACATCGCTGCACCCCATTCGCACTCGACGATAATAATACGCTTGAGATTGACGAAATAGAACGAAAGCATTGATGGGAAGTCCAGCGCAGAACAAAGCACTGAGGAAAACTATCTCCACATAATCGCCAAGCAGCGGTGTAGGCGGCTCCGGTTCGATGACTGCTTGATGATTCAGCAGAATGCTAGTCAGATTTTCGGGGATAAACACATCCTCATGACCAAAGCTGAAGTTACTTGTGATGATAGCACCTGCTGACTGGCTCATGCTACATAAAACAACAACTTTTCTTTTCGCAACATGCAGGGTCAGCGCCAGGAAATTACCAAGAAAAAAGGATGTCAGTAGCTGCTGTGTACTACGTGCAGGCACGGGCTGCTTTTGCTGCGGGGAGTGCCGGATGACATTTGGGTGGTTACTGTCGCGAATTCTTGGAACAGTTTTCGCCCGTACTAGGCACAAGCTCACGAAGGATTCTCGATTATTACTTCGGCTTTCTTTCTGACGAAAGATTTCCTTTGAGGATTCGAGTCATAAAAATGGAAGCGAGTCCGTGTACGTCAACTGAACCACGCACACACTGTTACTGACTGACAGTTCACAGCATGGGACGCCTGTCTGTCTGTAACAGCTTCCTGGAATTCTTGTTGTGTAAGCGGCTTGAATTGTCTTGAAGATGCTGTGAGAGTGTGAGTATTTGCTCTGTGTTAAGGCATTGTTTCTGCCTGCAGAAAAAGTTGTTTTTGCGCGAACAGCGAACGTATATTTTGTTAGCTTCGACTAAAAAAGCTAATTCGCTGAGGAGATCCCTCATTAGTTGGGGCACTACTCCTTTTACATAAAACAATGTCTGTGCTGTGGTGACACAAAAGGGCATCAAGACGAGCACGCCCGGGCACGTAGTCGGGCACGGGCATTGAAACTGACGGAAATTTTTGTGTTGGGTGTGACGTCTGCCTGACGACAGCACGTAGACCTACAGAACGAAATCTGAGCGGTGAGATCAAATTCTTGTGTTCTTGTACAGATGGATGGGTTTTTGTTGATGATATACACTAGACAGACAGATGGCCTACTATTATGCTGAATTTTTCCATCATTTCATATTTTATTGTCAGGTGAAGGCCGATCATTTTTATCTACATAAATTCTGAAAATTTTTGAATCTTGAGAAGGCAGTAAACGCATTTACTTTTTGAAGTGCGTGGCAATAAATACATATAGCTACTACCAGTGCAAAGTTTTTTAGCATTATTAAATACAGGCTGTTTCATGTGATATGTCACCTATAAAAGTGCTAATAACTTCCGTATTAAGAGAGACATTTCAGCCAGGTTTTTTTTATTAGAAACTTGAAAATATGCCTGACAAGCATGCAAAATTTCATTGATGGGTCTTAACTACGAAGGGAATTATGAAGCCTCAAACATTGGGGTCAAAATCGGCAGTGGCGTAAAAAGCGCTCGATTTTTGAAGTCCACATGGAAAGAGGTGAGCTGTTCCGCTCCATTCAAGCATCCATTCGGATCTTCTGGAGCTTACAATGCCAAAACATGAACGAAGCATTGCCGCTATCCCTCTGAACATGCTTGAAAATGAGTCTTTCCAGAGTTTTGAAGATGGCTGCACAGGTGCTGGAGAACAGAGGCGGAGACATCGAAAAATAGGACCTGAAATGGCGTCGCTTGTTTCTTCGTTAATAGTGCGTGTACGTTAATGAAATTTTGCATGCTTGTCAGGCATATTTTCAAGTTTCTAATAAAAAAAACCTGGTTGAACTGTCTATCTTAATACGGGAGTTATTAGCACATTTATAGGTGACATATCATATGAAACAGCCTGTATAATCATTGTAGTAGATGTGTCCGTCCACTATGTGTGGTAAGTTTTCGTCGTGCGTTATGACTTTGATTTGCCGCTGGCGAAGGTGAAAGCAAGGAAGACCATGATATCTGTTCTCGTTGATGACGTAGCTTATGCGCAATTATCCTGCGGCCACCTTGAGTGGCAATCATCCCTGATGTTTTCTGTCGAATTGTCGATATGGGGCTCGCATTATGTCGTATTGGATTGAAACTGTGTATCTTCATGAACTGGAAGCACCTTCGCTTCTCTCTGTATGAATCCGGCCGAAGAAAGCGACCACGTCGATTGAAACCCAGAAACATGCCGGGTTTGAATGCCGATTCGAATTCCGTAAAGTGAGTCTCACTCATCCTCTCCGTAAAAACACAGCGAAGACTCTTCCCATGATACTGAAACATACAGTACACAGTCACATGCAGTATTTTAGTGTAAATCACAATTCTAAGAGGGTATGTACACAACGTACGAGTACGAGGGTTTCGAACTGTTCGTGCTGAAGCCGATTATGGGCCTTCTGTGCATGGAACAAATTAATAGTTACCGTAGTCTGGTGTTATCAGAAAAAATGTCCCTAAAGGCGAGCCGGGGAGTTTATTTTGGAACACTCTGTACATATCTACACCCTGTACACTCTGTGTGTGTACGTACCATCACCATCCCACCATGACTAAATTTGTGTTCTAGGAATAGGAATTACAGGCCTGTACGTACCCAGGAATATGTTCTAGACTTGGCGATAAGAGGCGTTTCTAAAGATAATTGTGCGGGGCGGGCAAATTGATATTATTGGTCGGTGACGCAGATGTCATGGTGATGGTGGACTCCTTTCTCACTCACTATTTCACGCTTTCGCACTTTCGCATACAATGAACGATGCAACGGTGCATAACCCATCTTGACCACCTGCTTTGTGTGCTCGCGCGTAAAAAATCGTAAAAGCTCTTCATTAAGACGCAGACGTGCAGTCGTTATTAATTACAGAATTTTCTATAGGCCATGCCTCGTTTTGTGTGTTAGACCCGAGACGCATAAATATGTACATAGTACGGTCCGTATGTGTATTATATACACATCGTATAAATACATATATACGTACGTTGCGCAGGAAAATGCGCTTACCCTGGCCGTGATACGATGCCGTCTATTGAAGCACAAGTATTTGCCTGTAGTTTGACTCAAGATTCGTATTTGACTTCGGAAATATCCCGGTTGCACCCGTAAATCGACTGAAAGAAGAGTGAAAGCATAAGTGAACGTACATGAAACCTTCATCGGCATTTTTGGCTGAGCGGAGGTTGAGGGTCTTTTACCTAGGGGACTGTCGTATTTTCCGTTTGCATTGATGACATTGTAGAACAATTGCAGATAGCCATTGCTGCACCTATTGTACAATTTGTAGAAACGAACCATGCTGTTCGGATCTTCTCCAGTAAATGCAGCAGCAGGTGACGCGGAATAATTCTTCAAAAAATCAGCCGAATTGCCGCTTCGCTTATTGAGCAGTAGTGAATTTGACACGTCGCAGGAAGATGTCAACTGAAAAACAGAATAGCATCTCCCTCATAACTTCCCATCTTACATCATTATACAGTGGGTATTGACCAGCTTACGTAAGCTGCATGTGCATACGTAGGTATAAGACTTTTTTGTGTACGTACGGACACGTAGGTTACAAGGTGGATATCTGGATATACGAACGATAGGACTCACCGTCAACCGTAACTATGGCCCACCCACCCAACCCAATGTTTCGACCTGTGCTAATTTTACTCTTACGCGATCGTTATCACACAAATTCGGTATGTCGACCTTGTACAGTTTGACATTTACTGTATGTGCAGGTACGTACACGCGTGCAGTGGAGGTCGCGTCCACCACTACGTGTGCTGTACACATAGAGTGCACTGTGACTGTACTACTGTACTTTGTGATAATCTACGTGTTCATCTAAAGGTCAAACATATGTTTGCGATGTGTTGTGTATGTGGAGGACATGAAGTGGAGAACTTGGAGCAAAAGGCAGTGCTTCGCTTGCTATGTAGGATGCAAAAGCGAGTTGCTTCACGAGATTTTGCTGTGACAGCCGCTTACCATCAAAACAACGCCGACAATGACAAATATGAAATTATTCTCGCATTGATAATGGCCAAGTTTTGTTCGAAACTTCTTGATCCGAGTTCTTCGGTGTGCCGATAACCTAAAAATAGAGTACAAAGGTACCAATTATTGAAACGCTGTCTGAGCCTGAGGTACGTAAATAGAAAACCTCCAGAAATTGCAACTTTTTTATGCCCAGTGGCAATATATCATTATCAGTCGTGTAAAATGGAAAAAATGAGCCGCTTTCAGTCAGTGACCTGACCACCAATTTGTTTTGACAGGTCGCGAACGTACAAATATGTACCTACATACGTATGAATGCAGTATGCATGCACATAGTACGAATGTACGTACACGTAGGACACGAACTGTATGTACATACGTACGTCTATTGAGTTCGCTAGCAACAT
>JASAMW010000814.1:0-19798 GCA_030247985.1 Epsilonema sp. ZAB3_2
TGTCATTTGTCATTTTGATCTTTCAGAGATCTCAGCTGCTGCTGCTAAGCAGAACGCGGCCAGCCGTGACAATTCCCAAACTCCTCATCGTTTTCCCAATGTCTGTCCTGACCGGGGCTGCGACAAGGCGTACCGATGGCGATCGGCATTGGATGACCACATCGAGCTGTACACACGGGCGAACTTCGGTTCCAGTGTTGGCGATGCAGCAAAATGTTTGCCGCTAGCACTCAGCTAGCCACTCACGCTAGGGCTTGCAGAAAAGCCAGTGCGATGCAGGAAGTAAACGTCAGCATCAGGAGGGGTATCATCATCATGCCAGAGAAAAGTGGAGGTGCTACAGCCGACCATCTGGAAGATGTGCTGGCCACCTGCATAACAAGCAAGCGCGGTGGTCGAGCTTCTCTCGATTCTCGCCGCCTTTCTCCATCCCCAACTGGTGACAAACGGCAAAAGAGGAAGAAGAAGAAGACGTCACTGCCTTCTTCTCCGTTCCAGCTGCATTCTCGCTTCAGCGTTGATGGCGCGTTCACCAGACGTCCGTTACGTCCGTAAATCCATCCGTCCGTCCGTCCGTCAAATCCGTAAAACGTATCTAGGAGTACATGGCACACCGCAAACAACCATCTACTCCTAGATACGTTTGACGGACGGACGGATGTGACGGACGTCTGGTGAACGCGCCATGAGTCCTGTACTCCAAAGTTCCAGTGCTGCGTTGTGGCGTGCGGCAAGCGGTTTCTGGACCGCTCTCATCTTAAGAACCACATGAGCAACATTCACGGGGAGCAGCGGAAGCGTTACAGCTGTCACGTGTGCGGTGGTCAGTTTTCTAGCATGACCCATCGCACGCTGCATTTGCGTCGAGTACATGCCATGAACACGGAGCCGAAGAGAACTGGGCATGAAGCGAAAAGACTGGCGAAGAGAGATTCGAAGGAGAGCGGAAGAGTGAAAAAGATGGAAGCGAAAAAGGAGACGTTCAACTGCGCCTTTTGTACACGACGATTTCCATACCGTAGCCTGCTGGCTGCGCACACTGCTCGCTTCCATTCCGATCCCGCCGCCTTCGCCTGCTCTATTTGTGGCAACAGCTTCACGCGTCCTCGGTTCCTGAAAAAGCATGTGGGGGTGATGCACATGCACAATAAACAAGGTATGATGATGGCTTATATGCTGCGTGTACGGTACATTGCAGTCGCTTTCATACGTAGGTAAAGAGCAAGAACCCATGCTCACTGGGCTAATAAAGAATTTCTGTCTTCTATTCTCTATACCCACTGAGGGAGCATGAGTTCTTCGTTTCGTACGAATTGACTACAATAAAATTTAATTCATTTATTTAGGCACTGCCGCTGAATCTGGGCAACAAGGCTTCTTCCCATGCTCCAAGTGCGGCCATACCTTCGTCAGCCTTCTTCACCTGAAGGAGCATGCGGTGATTCATACTCCATCTGCAGACCGCCCATTCTCCTGTCATCTTTGTCCTGGATACTTTGTACACCGGGGAGCGTTGAAGATGCATCTGAAGAACATCCATGATGGCCACGTTGTTTCTTTTGCTACACCTGCCTTCAAAGCTACGGAGCAGCAGCAACCTTTGGAGGTTGGAGAAGAACGATGCGCGCCGAAAGAACATCAGAAGCAACGGGATCTGGTCGTCGACCTGACAAGGGAACCAGTGACAGTGAAGCAGGAAACGAACGTGAGCACTCCAGTGCACGGTGGCACGTTGTTCTCGCGCATTTGGCCCAATAATGGTATACTTATGGAGAGACAAAATAACGGAAGATGATGGCATATTGTTACGAAGATAGGGTGCGGAGAAACGATGAGTGACTGAAAGAAATTGGCATTGATAAGGGTACTTACGTACGCAGTATAAGAAGTAATACTGTAAAGTTTGGTGTATTACCCGATCGGGTTATACAAACAAAGTCGACCAAATTGCTCGGGGTATACTCGATATCGGGTTATACAAAATATTGGGGTATATACCATACTTGCTTATTTCAGCGTAAAACAGCTTTTTAGAGCATTTGGCGCTAGGTGAATATCGGGTTATACAAAATACTAAAATTCAAAGTCGACCAATTTGTTCGGGTTATATTCGATATCGGGTTATATTCGATATCGGGTTATACACCAAACTTTACAGTAGTGGTCCCTCCGTGGTATGTATTTGATTTGGTGTACTTACGTGTATTACGTATTATCATGTGGTCCTGTGCGATACCTTTTGCATTTGTACTGTAACCTTGCATACATACGTACGTAGTGTACTTGCATGCATGTGTTCATGAAAATATTGCCTGACTATTGCCTTACAATATGCTGTAGAATAAGAAAATGCTGCATTCTCAAGAGTTGAATGCAATACAAAATACTGAACGACTTGGAAAGCGAAAAAAATACACAGAAACACAAAGACATTATCATCTTATGTACTGCCCACTACTGTCCAAAATACGTATGAAACTATTGTTGATACATAATGAAGTAGCATCAAATATCAAGCAATAGCACTGTGGAACTCGTGATTTTGTCTGTGTGTGTATGCAATGTGCATGCCATCCATACCTTTATACGAGCGATCTTCCAAATGAGCCAGGTGGCCCCAATAATTTATCATATAAATGCCGTCAATATTTGCCCTGCTTACGCGAGTGTACCTTTGCACTTATCTGGGCCACTTTATTTTACGCGCTGATGGGCGTCAGAAAGTGGCGCTAATAACTTGTGGCCAACGGTCAGACGACGTAAGCCTCCCGTTTCAAAAGAAGAATGTGATACTTACCGTACTTACGCCTTCGCAAAGACGCATTATGCGCTACGCTACGTACAGCGGAGAAGATGATTCGCTGGACTATGCATACCCACCCACATACGTACATAGTATGTACGCACAGCATACAAACTTTTAAGAACTGTTGCGCTGAAATTAGTTGTGTTTGTCCTTCTCAGTTGGCTGTACTAATCCTTGCATGGCGGTGGTAGAGCGGCATTGTTTACTTCCCAGTTTCAATTTGCAAGAGAACCAAGTTCAACAGTTTCAAGTGGCCATCTGCTGTCGACGACCAGACGATGGGAGGAGGATATTCTCGTCTGGAGGAGAAGCGATGTTCGTGCCTTCGCTTTCTTTTCTCTCGATGATCATCAGCTTACTTCACCGCAAGCTTCAGACGCCAGGCGGTTGCGTTTGACGGGACGTAGGCCAGGTACCGACTAATAAACGAACGCCGTTTGTTTTGTCGCAACTTCTATTGTGCCACGCTGTCTTTCTGTGGAGGGGGATAGAGATCACAGCTTTTCCGGTTTCATACGTACCTGTAGCGCTGGCTGCCGGGAATTTTACCTGTACACCTATTTCAGATTGTTGTTAGCCACAATGAAGCTACAGAAGCTGCTATATTCTGAGACAGTTTGTGGATTTCTAATTCTGGTCATTCATCTGATATCCAACTCAATATGTGAAGGAAAATACGTAAGCCGTTGACTGACAGCTTTTGTAAGCATTTTCTTGCTAGTTGATGCTTCGCTGAGAGTTTCGTACTGTATACCTACCTACCTACGTACTTAGCATATAGTCAAATTTGCACTACGTACGTCGTAGCTGCATATTGAACGTTCTTCTCCAAGCCCTTTAAGTTCTTTTCTTTCCTGCCTGCGACCTGCGCTGGTGCCACGATTTTTGCATATTGTTGTAGGTAGGCAGATACAAAGAGTTCAAAGAAAAATTTCTCAAACTCCGGGAGTCTCACGACGAAAATACGTCGTTGGAACGGAAGAAATTGGAAAGGTCAAATCTTCAACCTAGACAACCAAATTTTATCTACAGAATTCCGATATTTCGTCCCGAAAGGACAAAACTTTACACATCAACGCCCGCTACGACACCGTCTACAACACCAGAGCCAAAGGCGACTTGGAGCTCAACTAAGAATTACAGTAGTCTGGAATGGCCTCACGAAATATTTCAGTCTTTTATGCCAGAGGCAGCAATGGAAGTCGAGGAAGGACAAGAAGACGACCTAAATTTACTTGGACCGGAATATACGATTCCAGGTGAGTTGGGTGTGAAAGTTGTGGCCCACTTTGGACATAAGCCTCTTGGCCAGTTTGATGCGTCCGGTTGATTGCAAAAGAACAATTGCGGTAGTGAAACCATTTTTATCCAGTACGTAATGCCAACATTGTTCAAGGTCAAGCATCTATCGGAAATATTGACAAAAGAATAAGCGCAAAAGGAATGGCTGTTGGTCTGTTTGGAAAAGAGTTAGCCTACGTGCATGACCGAAGTACCGAAGATGAGAGATCGCTAAAGCGCTATTTTGCTGCATACTAGGTATTTATACCACTGTCAACCTGATTGGCCTTTTAGAGCTAACACTAACCACTACTTTTGGCTAAACTAAACATATGTGCACGTAGAGTAGAATAGATAAATTGGTTTTCACTGCTTTCGAAATCGAAACTGTCTCCCACGCTGGGGGAAACAAATTCTGACATGTCAAAACGGGCGGGAGGTCAAAAGATCAGGACGGATTAGAGCAGAAGACACTCTCATGTGCCGATTTGAAATTCTGATTGACACATTCGGTGTTGATTAGTGGTGTCACCTTTGATCATCTGCAAAACTCGGAAGGACGCGCCTGTACATACAATGTGTTTGTGTGTACAAACAGTATTGCACTGCACGTTGCATTGCATTAGACGTCGGTTCACTGGGCCCGCACGGAGGTTGGCAATGTCGCCATAACGTATCTGACTTTACTATCCAATTATTCGTTACAACTTTGGCAAATGCCACCTCAATAGTTAAAAAAGTTTTATGATTATTGATGGCGCGGTCATACTGTAAACTTCTTAGCCGTAGGCGGAAAAAGTTGTGATGAGAAAGCCGCGCAGACAGATTTCTTTTCTTTTCTCGCAAAGACTATTAGACATCTTGGTTTACAAAAGTACTGTAGATGTACATTTATCTGTAATTGAACCGTACATACAGGCATGATCGATTGACTATCTGCAAACAAAGAGTCTGAAAAAAAATTGCTGTGGGCTAGCCGTAGAAAAAAACTGGTCTCCCTCGGTTTGATAAGCTGTCCACCCTCTCCACTGTAAACAAAAGCCGTGCAAAAACTGTGGACCCTGAGATGCGTTTTAACTGGGCCTAAACGCCCAACTTATCATGTGGCCATTATGGTCCTTTATACTGTTGATCGGCGGCGGCGGCCTAGTCGCTCTCATGGCGGCTCTACATCTCACCACCTTCATGTCGCTTGTTGCAGTCTATTATCGGGCCACGCTGAACTTCTCCAACTTGCCGTACGATGAGAAGCTGCAAGACTCGGAATCGGTGGAGTTCCAGAGCACGGCAGAAGAACTTATGTACGAACTGGATGACCTGTATCTGGATATTCCGGGGGAACAGTTCGTCACCATCATACAATTCGAGTACGTACTGTAAGTTGTACGATGACAGAGTACATAGCACAGTGTACGCTACGCTACCTCTTACATAATCGGAACGCAAATTGCTTTTCCATCACACCAACTGTACGTACAGATACGTACCTACGGTCTACGGTCCTTTCAGAAATGCTGATCACGGTATTCTGGTGCACTTCGATGTTGGAACGGTGGAAAACGAGAATGTGACACAGCTGCGAGGTGTGCTAGAGTCAGCGCTGAAAGATGGAAAAATTGGGCCTTACGCAGTTACCAGCAAAGGCTTCACCTTTCGCAGTTTGCATGGAGACTCAGACGAAGAAGCCGTTGAATCAACGACGCCAAGGACGTCAACCACAGGAGGAACAGCCAAAATGACCTCATCAGCAGCTGCTACAACCGCAACAGCAAGTGCAACATCTACTGATACCACGACAACTACAGCCATTCCATCTCTGCCATTCAGAGGTTACAGTAGCTTTCCCAATTGGGTGTACAGTATGTACCATGACTGATAGTAGTTCTGCGTTGCCATTCATGCAATGCTTTTCTACTGTCGAGTGGTCTGATCATGATTATTCAGGTCGAGAGGAAGGAAATGGTGTTTCTGGGCTGTGTGAAGCATACGAATTTGAGTGCGAGGACGGATCCTGCATTGACATACGTCGAAAATGCGACAAAACGAAGCACTGCGCCGACGGAAGCGATGAAGTTGACAGCTGGGGTAGGTACATACCGCATACTGTACGGGTCCGTCATCCAAACTTTTTGCATGTTTCAACACTTGAGCGTTCTTTCACTGTTTTGATTATTCAGCCAACTGTAACAGCGATCCGGTCATTGCTAAAGTGAGCGAGAATCAAACGGTTGCCGAAGACGGCGAGCTAATTTTAAAGGCGACCATCTTTAACGTCGGAGATGCTACCGTAAGCTTTCGATCCTTTGGTCCCATTTGTGCTGTCAGAAGATTGTAAGGTCTTTATATGTGGTTCTGAAGGTTCTTTGGGCAAAATCTCCGGACAACATTCTCTCTATCGGCGGCACCGTGGTCGTTCCCGATTCCCGATTGTCCGCCGTTGCAGACGACGAGAAAGGGCTCTATGAACTTCGGATCAAAAATGTCCGAACCACCGACGCTGGAGTCTACGATCTTTGGGTAGATCTGGACAGCCGAAGACTCACGGCTACAGTAGGCGTCACGGTCGGAGATATGCCAATAGCTGAACGCACCACATTGCCATCAAAATCTATCGATGATGTGTCTCCAACCACTGGTCCAACAACTACAGCTGTCACGCCATTGCCAACGTCTTCGCGACCTCCGCCTCCCCCTCTTCCACCAAGAGGAAGGTACGAAAACGTCTTGTGCTACTGTAGGGTACTACACGGGTAAACCCGGCCATGGGAAAATCCATCGCTCGTTCTTTGACCTCTCCTCTTTCAAATGAGCTATTGGTTCATCATTAGCTGAATCGGGAAGCTCACAGAAGCACAGGTGACCGGGTTTACCCCATGGCCGGGTTTACCCCACTGTACCCTAATTTGTTCAGTTCGCATGAATGCTCGCTCCTAGCGAGAGGTCGTTGCTGCAAATCCCGGAAGTCCGGCACAATGTGGAATAATGTGTTTAGGCGTCCAAGACCCCCAGGGCCCAGACATCCTCCTCGCCCACCTCCCTCCCCTCCACTGCCAGCCCCGAGGGGAAAGCCACAGAGAGTTAGGAGAGGAGAATGCCCGGAAGGATACTGGCAGTGCCTGAGTCGGCATTGCCTCAGCGAACCACGCTGGTGTGACACCGTCCCGGATTGCCCTGATCAGGATGACGAACGCTACTGCTCAGGTAAAGAACAAGGGATTACTTAAGTAAGTAGAAAGGATTACTTTGTGATGGGCCCAGTAGGGACTGAAAGTTGTATGCAGGGTATCATCACGGTTCGCATACCAGCTACGTATGTGATTCGGATCAATTTCGGTGCGACAGCGGTCAATGCGTCGCTTTGTCACGCCAATGCGATGGCGCCGTGGACTGTACAGACGCTTCCGATGAAGGAGAGAGAAACTGTCCAAGATGTAAAACGCGAAGTTCTTTTTCTAGCCACGGTCATTTACTGTTTTCATGTGCATGCGATACATACATACAGTTACCTACATCCGTGAACAGATGCAGCATGGGTCTTTATTGTATGCTTTGCAGCTTGCACCGAGCAAGAGCTTCAATGTCCGCACGAGAAAAGATGCATCGACAAGCGAAGGCAGTGCGACGGGGTGAGAGACTGTTCAGATGGATACGATGAAGCGCGATGCCCGTCGGAAACCAACGGAGCTCCGCCGGCCGTTCACAGAAGTATGGATGGAGCTCGTTTCTCTGCTTTCATCACATCACAGCTAGCAGTTGTCCCTTTTACTTTGAGAACTTTCAAAGATTAGATTGCTTAACTCCGTCGGCGTTAATCTGACAAAGTTGTAAGGCAAAACAGGACAACAGTATATACACGAAAATTACAAATAAATAAATACCGTACACCATTAAAATAACATAAATAAATAAATAAATAAATAAATAAATAAATAAATAAATAAATAAATAAATAAATAAATAAAGGCCTACACCACCATACACCGTAAATAAAATACGCCATCCAAGCTTCTGATTCATCCGTCCGCATTTTAGCTGCTCGCAATCTCGCATTCTCTTCTCAGCACGACCATTGACGTTGCTAATTTTGTGATAGGATCGGGATACGAATGCGGACCGACGGAAATGCGGTGTCCGGAGCCGGACGGCCGGTGTCTGAGTATGCAACGTCGCTGTGACGGACGCAGTGACTGTCTGAACGGATACGACGAGCTCAATTGTCGCCGACAGACAACGCCGCAGTCGACGCCGACGACGACAACCACGACTACCACTTCAACTGCAACATCAACAGCATCAACGGAAGCCGCAGAAACCGACGAAGAATGGGAAACTATTGAAGAAGAAACGACGTCACTTGCTGACACAACGACCACAACAACTACGACAGAGCAGCGTACGTTTGCACGTATTGGCGCATGTCAGATAATGCGGTATTGTAGCTTCAAGAGAACAGCATATAATGTATATGATGGTGGTGCGGTGCATATGTAACGGCGCTGGCATTACTGGCAGGGAAGCTTTCATATTTTGTTGCAGCCGAATGTCGAGCAGATCAGTTTCGGTGTCCTGATGGCGCATGCATGGAGCAAATTAGACGCTGCGACAGCATTGTCGACTGCTCCGATGGTTGGGACGAGTTCGGTTGCCCGACATATCCTCCAACAGGTCTGCTACGTACACACACGTCATATTACTTTCTTTTTTATTTACGCTACGTACCGCGTATGTATGTACATACGTACATACGAACATGCACATGGAGATCTGTCATCTAAGCTGTTGACGCGAAATAAAAATCATTTTCAGCAGCTGCTTCTCGCCCAACATGCCAAGATGGTTCCAGACCAGAGTTCAGCCTGTTCGGCACCATGTACTGCTGGGAGGACAGCGTATGCCCCACTGGAACTGTATGCCAGAGGAAGGAGGGTCTCTGCTGCCAGAGAGGTACAGTTTATGACTGGAATGGCTTTTTCCATGCGTCCTAACTTGCATGGCTTTCGCATGTTTGCTGTGTCGTGTTTGTCATTCAGTGCAACCACTTAGCAACGTCAGATGGCTTTGAGTTGCTTCACTGGCAGAATAGAAAGATGGGCGAACGAGCTGAAATCAATGGACTGACTTGCGGTGCTTACGCTTAGGAACTGTTTGATTTGATACTTATTTTGTTGGCCACTATTCCAGGTTTGTCTCTGGTTGTAACTAATGCTAACAAAGTTGTAACAATACTTATTGTTTGTATATGCGTTGGCCTAAGGACTAATCAATCTGTTTTTTGTCATTATCGGCTCACACATGGCACCACACTTGACAGATCCAATACGGTAATTATGTACTACGTACGTTCAGTACGTACTTACGAACGTACAGTGAATCCTCAAAGGCACTTTTTGTAATTTTGTAGTCAGCATTTGGCCTAAACATACGTACCTTACCGCACGCGCGAAAATATAGGCTATTCATGTTTTAGGTTAGGACTCTTTCTTTGCTTCTTCTTGTGCCTTGATGAGTTTCCTTTTCTCTCGTTCCATGTATAGTCGTTCCACTTCCATGCAACAGTGGGTGTAGCAGTATCCTAAGCCGAGGAGGCGGAGGAAAGGAATTTTCACCGGCACCGTTTCCTGCCAGAATATGCGATCCACAAAAACCCAGCCCGCGTGCGAGCCGGCCAAAAAGTAGAAGTTGGAGTAGAGGGCAGTGGCAAAGGGGAGAATCTGGAAGAAGGCCAAAATGCGCCGGAAGTTGCGATCCGAAAGATGCTTTTCTCGGAAATTTCTGACTGCCGGAATGACGTAGATGGCTTTCGCAATGGTTTCTAGGAAAATCTCCGTCACATTCAGGAGGATCCAGACGATGTACTGATGATGCACGCCGTGCCAAACGCAGACGAAAGAGTAGGAGACGAGGATGCCGAGGATTTTCCGGGGAATACTGAACGAAGGTCGGCAGATCGGGAGGAAGATGTACTCCTTGAAGAAAAAGTACAGACCCCGATCGAAGCCGCGCCAAATCTTCGAATACAGCGCCACTCTGGTGATGCAGATCGGACCATCCAGTGGCTGCATTTTGTCTATGCGGGCGAAGATGGAAGGGAGCCCGAAGATGACGACGTATTTGAGGTGGAAGAAGGTGCCGGTTGCATATCCGATGGCCGTTAGCGTATCTTTTCTGATGACACTCAGCAAAATCGGATCGGCTAGAATCGCGTCGAAGTAGAAGTAGTGCAGAATGAATTCGTTGAAGAAGTACCAGAACAAAATGCGCAGGGCGAAGGTGACGATTTCTCGCCAATTTCTTTTGCGACTGTCGCGTTCCTCCATCTGATTTTCGAAGGAAGGGTAGAGCACGATTAGACTGACCAGGTACGGCATGTAGAAGGCGTAGAATAGCATGCGGTAGACACTGCGCCAATAGCTGCCCGCGTCCTCTTGCCGCGTTCTTCCCCGGGTAAATTCGATGTTGAAGCTGATGTAAGACAGGAGTTTGTAGGAGAAGAAAATGAGGTTATTGAACGCCATCGTGCCGTCCGTAGGTGTGTTCAGCTGGTAGCGTTCGAAAGGGTTGTGCAGCGTCAGATAGAGCATAGGCAAAGCGGCGCCCCAAACGGCGGCACCGGCCCAAACCACTGGCAGCTTTCTGCTCACGAATCGAGTGACGGTATGCATAAAAATGCCCTGAAACGCCGAGAAGAACAACGATTTGGCACTGAACATGTAGCCGACCGCGGCAGCAGAGTAAAGGAAGCTCATCAATTGGGACAGATGTCTTCGATCGGGTCCAAGAAAATGGTCGCCGAGGTTGAAGAGAAGAGAGTGAAGGCACAGAGCCACCATCATCTTTTGAACTAGCGGTACCATGAATCGCCATTCGTAGTTCGAGATGTCTTTGAAGCGGTTGGTTAGCAGTGGCAGGCTGCTGTGGCCTGGACTGGCCCAAGATCCGGGTTTATGCCAGGTGTATTCTCGCGACGATTCGTAGATCTTGTACCAGCCGAACGCCAAAGATCCGGTCAGTACGAAAAAGTACAGCAGCATTTCTGCCTTCGGTAGCGCTGGATACTCGAATATGGGCCTTCTTTTCTGTGGCGGTGATTCCCTTTCTGCTTCAGATATGAACGCTTCTTCTTCTTCTTCCTTCCGATGCGCAAATCCGTTAGCTTGATGGATTTCGTTGACATCATTCGGTACGTGACCATTCTTGTCGTGTTTCGCGCCTGCCGTGCTGGTCACTTTTCCACCTTTCTTCGGACTTCCGCCAGCTGACATTTTGTTCAGTTGAAAGCGTCAAAAAAGAGAGAACAATTATTGTGTCGAACTTTTCCTTGCGTCACGCCGTTGAACAATTCCACCTTGCGAACACCATTCTCAAGACGATTACAACTTTTCCAATGGCAGGAAAAGTTTGGTGAGAAAGATGGTGAAGTGAAATGGACGAATTTACCCTCTTCCGACCTACATTCTCACTTCCAACACAATTTATCGTTGTCGACGAAGACTACTACTCTAGTAGCAGCATTGGTTATTGTTATGTCGGAAAGGGGTAAGAGGAGGCAGGAACGCGCGTAGGAGACAGACGTCTTTCACTCACCTTTACAAGGCTGAATTCAATGCCTCCGTGCGCATTTTATCTTTGCTGGGACTGGGAATATGGGCTGTGGGTAGCGCCGTAACCAGGTTACGAAACGCTCCGTCATCGCCGTTCCGTGTCCAGTTGAGGAAGAACGTATACGTACGTACTGTCTGTACTATGTACGTACGTTACGTACAACGTATAATTGGCGGTGCAAGGATAAGGGTAGCACCCGCATAACATACGTACATACATACGGACACCTACTGCATACATATGCGACGAGCCATCACATGAGCTCAAGGCTCGTCGTTCACATGACGGCATTTGAAACGAATAAGTGCGCACACTTTTGTCCAAGGTAGGTGTAGGTAGGTAGACGCACTGCGCATGGAGGAAACGCAAAACGCCAATCAGCTGTGGCTATAAATAAGCGCTGATCCGACTCCTGGGTCAGTCAGTTGGCGACAAGTCAAATGGCGTAAACACTTTCAGTTGCGAATTTTGACGGATATTGGACTGACCTGCCGACTTCTCTTTGTGAGCTAAACATCAATGGGAAGGCGGTTCAGGCGGGTATAGTTCAGATCAAGCAAAAAGGTGTGAAATGTGATAATCGAATTGAAACACCGAATGGGACCCATCGGCACTGAAATGCAGCACGGCGGAACGTCTGACCACAAATAAAGGGCAGGTCAATGTTTGCGCGGTAAAGGCATTAGGCAATAATGTGCTAAAACCTAAAACTGAGAATGCGAATCGTGGCATAACGCATATTACATCGCATGGCTTGCAGCTAAGCTGCCCACTCTAAAACTTCTCACAACCAGACAACATTTTTCGCCTGGAGGATACTGTATTTTAGAGGTAATGTTTTGGACGGGATTTTCTAGCACACGATGAGGGACAACCACGAGCACGACATCAACCAGAATATGCACGACAGCATCACCCGTCTCCAGATTACTACGATACAGCGGATGTGGAGTGCAGATCAGGCGAATATCACTGTGCTTCTGGTACACAGTGCATTCAGTACGGCTTCTATTGCGACGGAAAAGCCGATTGCAGGGACGGGAGTGACGAATGGCAATGCGGTAAATAAAAGCATCACAACATCCTGTCGCTGAGTGAAAAGTGGCAATAATAAATCAAAAGTTATCGGGCGTTTGCGTAAGTTAGTTATTGCCGTAAGAAATTGCGCGAGTTTGAAATTTCACGAAAATAAGAAAAACGCCCGAAAGAAAAGTGGCCGGACGGAGAGAGAAATACGGAAAACGGAAGTGAGTGAGAGTGAGATCAAATCGAGATCGAATAGAATGGAACAGAAGCAGAGCTAAATAAACCGGAAGTGAGGAGGAATGAAACGCAGAAAGGTGGTAATATGTGTTCTCGTTTGTTTCAGAGTTGTCAGTACAAACCGCAGATCCGCGATTAGGACTGAGCAGTAACAACGTTCGAAATGACGGAAGTTGGCGCAGGAAGAACGGACAGTGCGCTCCACAAGAATATCAGTGCGACAACGGCCGATGCATTGCGAAACAGCAGCATTGCAACCGGCATTACGATTGTCGGGATGGCTCCGATGAGCTTCGATGCCGTAAGACCAACTATTCCATATTTTCGCGCTAGGTTAGGTTATATCACACTTTCGTCGCGTTGCGTAGAATAGTAATCGATCAGTATGCATTGCACAAGGTGTTCCATTCAGCACACCGCCTTTCTGCACTTTTTCTATACCGATGGGTTGCTTATGCCCGATTTCCGTATTCTTTCAGTGCACCAAAAAAATACCCTTGAATCAATTGGTGTGGTCCAAATGTGTGCTTCTGTGCCTTCAGTTATTTACTTGTGCTTGGTCCAGTACGCGAGGTATTTGTGTGTGTCGTAGTTCCCGCCTAAAAGGTAACAGCTGCAGTTAGTACGACACAAGCACCATCCTATCCTGGACCGGGCACAGGTTCTGTAGGCGCAGAAGTCCACAATTTGGACTACACCAATATGGCCTATTGTTTTTTTAGGCCTTTTTGATTCGGATGTTACATGTGTTATGTGGTCTTGTTTGTTTTTCAGCCTATTTTCTTGAGGCCCTTCGTCGGTCCCCGCGGGCGCAGGCTGAAATTAGCGGGATACACGGCTACCCATTGGCCGTGGTCGAGTTGGACCTACCGTCGCCTCCTCGTCATCGATTGGCCAATTTGAGACTGAAGAAAGCAGGCGGCCAATACTACTACTCGGGCTCAGTGCAGTTGTGCCAGAAGAACGAGTACGAATGCCTCTACCACTACCAGTGCATTCCCCAACAACTCATCTGCGACCAACAGAGGGACTGCTCAGATGGATCGGATGAGCTGAATTGCTCAGGTATGTAGGCTATATGTCCTGTACTGTCTTATAGTCTGGCCAGTATGAGTTCGGTAATGGCATTCAAGGCGCGTTGCGCAAAATAGATTCACAAATGCGAATTTCTGTCCGTGCTTTGTGTACTCCTATTTAGCAGAAGTACATGCAAACTGCGCAGTACGACTTGAGTCCCATAGCCAACTGTCTCTGGCCAGACTATAGTAGGGTTGTGTTGTGGGGTAGAACCAGACCTTGGGATGTTTCTGACACCTAAGCTTTTGCTGCTGTGTACCTACAGTATGTATCCACCATATGCAGTAAGGGAATTGGGTTGGTCGATGCTGACCCCGCTGCATTTAGTGAAAGTTTGGGTCGGTGTCTGCGCGGTCGTCGACCTTGTTCAATCATCTGGGAGCTGAAAAGGAGCGAGTGAAAGGAGGAATTGACAACAAAATGACGTCGACGACCGCGCAGACACCGATCCAAACTTTCACTAAATGCCGCGGGGTCAGCATCGACCAACCCAATTCCCTTACTGCATATGGTGGATAGCTTGCGAACGGAACTGATGATTGCACTAATAACTACGCGACTCAATCCGGGCGAATTCCCAAAGGCAGCTAAATACCAAAATGGATTAGGCTTGGTCCAGAAAAGCTCGATGTTCGGTTTTACCCTACAGCACCCTACTGGTGTTTGGTTTGGTTCACATAGCAATGCATTTCGCAGCTCGTGATGATGCTATCAAGCTCACATGAACTGTTACGTCAAACGTACGGATGTTACTATGACGTGAACCGTTGTTATGTGAACCCCTCATCAGGATGTACGTAGAGTGCCGTACATAACAGAACAGTATGTATGTCAAGTATTGGGAGCGTGCTTTGTCTGGAAGTGTGTGGCTAGCAGGAGCTAATGCATGCATGCACTGTTTTGTTTTCGTTTTCTTGCTTGGCTGGCACTACATAGCATAAATGTATGTGTCGTGTGTTGCATGTTTTGTCTTCGGCGCATGTTTGTTTGGACGCGAGGGAACACGAGTTCTGCGAAAATCTTGTCCTTACACCTCCAGCCACTGTGTTATACGGTAGTCCTGTTTTTATGTTCGCTTTTTTACAAGTTTTGCAAGCTACTGGGCAAAATTATAATATTACTTGGCGCCAATCAAGGTACATAAATAAGTTGAAGCTATTTTTATGGTTCCAAAGTCGTCATCGAACGTGGCAGAGCTCTAAGAGTTGGTCTGCCTGTTTTAATTTCAGCAGCTCTTTGTTTGACCGTATGATGCCACTGAGGCAGCTCTGAACAGTGTTTGCTCTTTGGTTTTATATACCCATTTTATTGCTTGACCTAAATTTTGCTTGTTGTGGTGACAGGTCAATAATTGCCAACATGTTTTTGGCGACCGTTTTTTTTTTACAATTTCTACTGTTTGAGCCTTCTTACCGACTTACAAGTAAGCTTTTAGCTCAATCGGGTTGTAAAGCTTGTTGTTTGTGTCTTTGATCTTTTACGCAACGTATTGCACGATGGTTGAATTGGGTTCGTTGCTCACGTCCAAGTTTTTTTTACAACTTTCCTCCATCTTCTTATGACTTGAGGAAGTTTTGTCGTGCTTGATTGCTAGACTGTTGCGGATGTTCATGGTAGCAGGCAGCTACAGTATGTACGTATTATGTGCACCGCCACGCTACGATTTCGATTGATCTTTACGTTAGTGTCCAAAGGGGAAAGTCTTTGTGCCTCGCGCTGCGTGACATCTCGGTTATGAGATGCCTATTCTGTCATATTTCCTCCATATTCAGCTTATTGGACAAACTTGCTCGTGAGCCATTCATATTTTCCTTCCTCCGTACGTAACGCCATTCTCGCCCTTGCCCCATTATCATCTGGATTTTGATAGCCCTAAGCTTATCCTGCCCTGGCTAGTTTTGGCTATAAAAATTTCTGCCTCAAACAGCTTCTTCGATGCCGCCCAGTTTGCCCGCATTAATCTTTTTGTTGCCATTCCACAATATTACGAACGAGAGTAATATGTGATCGCGGGGTAATTCGGTCGGACCATGGGGTAATTCCTGCCGTCCCATCCTATCTCCTGTTTTGAAAGGCAAAAAACTGGGGTAAAATTGGTATCGAAACCGGGTTTGAACTAGGGGTGGTCCGAATATTCCCGCGACCCGAATTACCCCGTTCGACCCTGCTGCGTGCGCATCCCACTGTTTTGTGGTTCCTTGTTATTATGCGTATGTAGCGCCTCCTCGGCTCTGAATGGCCGCCCTGCCCTACTAATACAACTGCGTACGATACAAGTTTGTTGGTTTACGAATTTGCGGCGGGTGGATTGGGCTCTTTGATTTGTGGCGCCTCGGCACCCTTGTCTTTTTGCCTCAAGAAGCTTTTCGTTACGCACGCGCCGGGCGCTGAGTTACAAATTTCTCTCTCTTTGCTCCTCAAATCCGCTGCTGCCAACTTCTGCTGCTTCTTGAAGCTGGCCCTCTTTTCGCCCATCTCACGCCCCGCCGGCGGCATTGCACAACGCTTACGAGCAGTAGTATCAGGAATATATGACTTATAGAGGGGGAGGAATATGCAAACAGTAGTGAGGCAGCAGCAAGGCTAAGGACCAAGTAGATCCGCATGTCTTTTTCAAATTTGTCCTTGGAAACAGACTGGTCGTATATACAGATGGATAAATTTGACAAAGTCGTTTGCCTCATGCTCATGTTCCTCCCCGGCCGCTATAATGTTATGTATTCCTGGTAAATATGTAGCTCATTCTCCTCCTCCTCCTCCTCCTCCTCCTCCGTACATAATAGGTGCCGTAGGTGTACATCTGGAAGAGTTTTTGGCGAAGTTGCAGCGCGCCTCAGGCTCTCGACTTTGCAGCCCAAAGCTGCGTCGGTCGGCCCTCTGTTGCATTGTTGTTATACGTAAGTAGGTAATATAGCGGGCAATAGCAGAAAGAGCAAGCAACATCGAAACAGCAAAAGCAAAGCAACCAGTTTTCTGGTTCTATGTACTACTACTGCAACTGAAGAAGGAGGAGGGAAGGCCGCGTGAAGATTATCGAGTAAATGTAGCGAAGCGAGGCGAAGCCGAAATGCTTTTTTACTTCGGCAACGGCGGCAGCCAGCCAACCAGCTGGAATCATCCAGTCAGTCAGCCATTCGACGGACGGACGGGCGCGCTTTCGATTGAGAAAATATGAGCTCGTTTGCTAGTTTGCCTTGCCGGCTCTAGCGCACCGCATCCAATTCATAAAAGTTACGAGCGCCTATACAAACGAAGCTCCACCCAGGATGAAGCCCCCAGTCCCTACCCGACCCGCAGAGTCACCCCGGATTCCTGGCCTCGGCGTTTATTACTTACTATGCGCTCTTTTACGCAATATGTTGCGCTACCTGGGGGGATTGCGATAAAGCAAAATGCTCTTTGTTCCCCTCCTGGACACGGGTGTCCAAAGTAGGTACGTAGGTACTCGAGCTAGAGCCGCCGTCGCGAAACGGAGGGAAGGCAAGGCAGACGACCACCACTTTGCTCTATTCTTACCACACTGAAAGGGCAGTTTATATGTACTCATAGAGATGTTTGACGCGCGTCAGCGGATTAGCAGCCTCATTGCTGGTGACACTGCTAGTGTAACAAGCTGACGAATGGCATGCGAGCTGCTCATTTGTTAGCTGCCCAGCTGCTGCTGCAACATTAGCCGTCACTCTCTCTTTCTCTTTCTACGAAAGAATGCTCCTCGTTACCTAATGTCCATTGTGGCACTGGCACCTACATATGCGTGCTTCTGCTACTTTCGTGCTTGTTTCCTGTTTAGCGGGCGCAGCAGCAGCGTTTGAGCATGATTGGATGTGAGATTTTGATCCTTCGCCAGCTGTTTCGTACTTGTCGGCGCATTGGGCATGCTTGTTGTTTTTCGTGAGGCGCCAATTCGCTTCGTTTCCAGTGGATGATGATATGCGTGCAGTGCCAGTGGCAGCAATTGCGCGTTGGTGGCACGCTCCCTCTGACTG
Source organism: Epsilonema sp. ZAB3_2 (assembly GCA_030247985.1). NCBI lineage: Eukaryota > Metazoa > Nematoda > Chromadorea > Desmodorida > Epsilonematidae > Epsilonema > Epsilonema sp. ZAB3_2. Next base: position 18,016 of record JASAMW010000814.1, read on the forward strand.
CCACTGCCATGCCCTGCGCTGAACTTCATGCGCGCAGTATGTACGTACGTACGGGTGTACGATACAATGATGGGTACAGCATGGGTAATGAATTGGAGTACCTTCTATGTGAATGGAGAAGTAGCCGGTTGCGTTAAGTGGTTGGAGCTAAGAATAGAAGCCGACTGCCTTCTGGGTGGGTGGGTGGATGTAGTACGGATTGGTTGTGATGCTTATCGGAATTTTATTGGCCGTCAAAATTAAGTTTTAATGTGGGAGAGGCGGGAGTATGTAGTGTGAGTTAAGATTGCTGAGAGTCAAGAGAAAAGACTCTTTCTAGTGGAACGATTTTCATGTGTACTGAGCGTCGTAATTACTAATTACGGGATCTAGAATTTGAACCATCTGCTGTCATCCACTGTCCACTATAGGTACTACTCCGTGCATACTAACTTGCCTTTGGGAAATCGAAGGTTTACTTACTTTATGAAGCTGTGGGTATGGCATGAAAGGCGTATTGTAATTCTACGTACGTATTTATGTTTTGACTTTGCACATGCAGAGGTCGTAGCATTTGGAAACTGTTCAACCCATCCTGTTACATGACAAAGTTTTCCTTGGCCTTTAGTGCAGCAGATTCCTTTCGCTTAGCATTTTGGACCATTATTGATAGATAACGATTTACTTTAGTTACGTGCCCAAATCAGTTGAAAAAGTTGACTTCTCCAGGTTTTGGCTTTCACCGCTTTTTGCCTTTTGGGCATTTTTAAAAGCCCGTGTGGAAATTATGAAGGTGAGTTTTTTATTTGGAACGCTCAAACGATTTTACTTTGGTATTGAACAGCTGTATTCCGTCATAAAACAACACCCAGTTGCAGCTGTGTTTTATCAAGGGCATTGATCATGATGTGGAAGTTGGTTGAATGACGGCAGAAGATGACGGTTTCCGCAACTGTTGGCCTATGCTCTGTCAAAAATGTTCGTTGCTTCCTTTTCGATAATAATGAGCGAAACGTGCTTGCGTACTTCTCTCTTAACCCTTGATCTTGATCCTTCTTCTTCTTCTCAAGTTGGAGGTTTCTTCTCCTCGCTTTCTTATTATCTCAGTTGGAGGTGTCCATGCGCATCGAGTTGAGTGAGCTCTGAGCGATACTGTACTGACTGAGGGTGTCAGTGGGCGGTCGCCGTTCACATTTTGACGTTCGTTCGGATTCCCATAATATTCCACCTTGGCGGAGGATGCAGAGAAAGATGCTCGTGATTAGAATCTTTGTTTTCTTCCTGCACATCGTCCTTGTCCTTTGCTCCCTTCCTTCCTTTGCTTGTTTCTCCTACGTACATGGGGGAACCGTGGGGTAAAATCGGACGGTGAAAATTCGGGACACCTAAAGCTTTGCGCTACAGCTACCCAGATTTCGTATCTCAATATAAATCGGACTTAGAATCAGCTTGTTGTCCGGTTTCCCCCCCCCCCCCCCTGTCCCCGCATCTCTCTGCTTTATCCCACAGTACCTTGCCTGTATACGTATCATGCACATACTGTACATATAACGTGAACGGTATTGCGCGCGTGCTTGGCGGAATGTGCGGGTAGGTAGGTAGGCCTATATCTTTTGTTTATTTATATGGATACTTGACAGCCGGGTGACGAACTGCGGTCGAGGTGTCTGGAGGATGGAGACTTGCCTGTCGCTTTTCGCTGGCCGCATGTGCGTACGTACTGTAACTGTATTAGTACCTTCTTGGATTATGATATCACGGCGCTACTGAACTGTGTGACTATGATCCTCTGTTTCTACATATA
>JASAMW010000815.1:0-11669 GCA_030247985.1 Epsilonema sp. ZAB3_2
CATACAACCTCATGCAACAATCCATAAAATGAGGCTGGGATGGTGAGTGAGTCTGAGTACAGGTAGTGCTAGGTGTGAGAGGTGGTTAGCTGGACAGCACTCCAAAGGAGTCATGATGTGTTAGTGACATCGCGCCAGGGTGTTAGCATAGAGATAAACACAGCAAGGACTCTCACACTAATCGTGAGGTCACTGGCACACAAAAAGAAATGCACTTTCACATATCAGTCACTGTCACACAAAGCAAAACCACACTCATGCAGAGTAGCTGCTTTCACACCAGATCCAAACTCACATGCAAAAGCACTCATGCAGGCTTGCAAGCTGAAGCTCCCACACACCGATCACACAAGTTAGTCCAGTTCCAAATGATCAAAGATCGAGTAGGGACATCTCCACTACTGATCATGCCATGAAACTGCAAAGTTGGTGAGACAACCAACAGGCAACTAACTCTTAGTCAAATGTTGAACCGATACAAAGGGGCAGAAATTATTCAAAATGTTCAAGAGCAGTATGTACAAGCACAGGCAGAAAGATACGTGGGCAAGAGCCCAACAAATTGAAGAGAAGACACATCACTGCAGCAAATTAACAAACCACACTGTACGCCACATAAAGCAATGGGCAGACTCAAGGTGGCCAACCAAGAGTGCACAATCCCATGCTACAGAAGCAAGAACAATACACGTACGATGGGCAGACCCAAAGGCTAGGGTACACACCCCATAGGAGAGCAATGCAATGAATAACCAAACTAATAAACAATACAATGTGAGCTGGCCTGAGTGGACTCCATTTTCCCACGTCTGGTACTCCTGGAACCGTCCAACTCACCTGTGGCCAATGGTGCTGATGATGGGGAAAATGCGCACTGGGAAGCGCCGCTGCTTTACCCAGTCACGAAGCTGAAGACAAGCAATTTGGCATGCAAAGCCAATGCTAGTAAGCAAGTTCTATTACAACGATGGGGAGGGGAAAAATGCTGGAGTTGGATGTGCTAAACGGCAAAGAAGTGCCATATTGATTTGCACCCATGCAATGGTATGCACAGTACATATGGAGACGTTGTTGCGCTGTTTCAAGTGGCGTTGCTAAAACCACACTCTTATTGGTCGATAAAATAGCTCGCGACTATGCTTCAATCTTAGCGGTGCACCAAGAACATAGCAGACTGCAGCAAGAACGTAGCAGCGACCAACTGCTCTGTAGGGGGTATCGAGTGCAGTACTGGACTCGATCGTGCTGTTGCACAAGATTTTGTGCGTCATGCCTACCAAGGCAAACGGCCATTGAAACAAGCGAAGAATGTACATGCAAGAAACGCAAGCAAACTCGGTCATGCAGCACATGCACAGTAGAAAGAAAGTACGTACGTACAGTAGGGACAATACACGTAGATACAATACATCTGTCTATGTACGTACGTAAAAGTAGGTAGCGACTGAGCGCTTGCCAAGTTATGCAAAAGAAATTTGGCAGCGGTCTGTTGCACAGAGCAACTTGCCAAACCGAAATGTGCAGAACTTTTACGGCGACAAAGCCAACTGCAAAATCGGGCAGCACTCCGCCACGTCTGGCAGCATTCTGCACCGCAAAGAGCAACCGCAGAGGAAGCGGACAATGCTCATGGGTGAGAAACTCAAGCCCGGACAAGCTGGGGCTGGTCAGGCCAACACAGCTGTCAGCGCAAACAGGCGGTATAGAAGACCGACCCGAGCACTCTCAGAAGTTGATGATTCGTGTGGGCTCCATGTCACCAGCCCGCGCTGGGCTGGGTAGGAGACCCACTGAAGTAAGGGGCGTCGTACAAAAGACGCACGGTAGATGAAGTGGTCTCCTCGATGGAGTTTTGATGGACGGTGAGTAAAGACAAAACCTAACGGCGGTAGTAAAGAAAAACTGAGAGAAAGAGGTTGGTAGCCAGAGATAGACAGGTTTATCGAAGAAAACGCACAGCTGACCGCTGCGAAGGCAAAACGTAGAGACTGACAAAACAGCACAGTTTAGTCCTAACATCGACAGTTTGGGTTAGGGAAACCAAATATGGTAATTTCGTGAGCGAGGGGTGAGCAGACTAGGTAATCGTAGGCCTATAATACATACCGTACATACGTTACTGTAGGAGTGTCACATATTCAAGATAATTGAGCAATACCACTGGAGCTTCATCCAAAAAAATAACCTATCTTATGTAGAATTTGATTTAGATTTCAAAAATAAAATTGGTTTTCCAAAAAAATTTAACCCCTAGCATATAATTTTGCAAAAGGAGTATATTTTTGAGATATTTTTGAGAATTTTGGGTAAGGGTTAAATTTTTTTGGAAAATCAATTTTATTTTTGAAATCTACATCAAATTCTACATAAGATAGGTTACTTTTTAGGAAGAAGCTCTAGTGGTATTGCTCATTTATCTTGAATAATAGAAAAAGGCGGGAACATTTTTCCTGAATTTTTCACTATTCATGAGAACCGTTCTCATTCATGGACCACTACCGAATTTTTTCTTTTTGTATTTTCGTAAACTATAATGGGTTACCTAAAGGGATAAAAATTTTCAGAGCGGCCGATACAGTATCTAATGAGCTATAGGCATATAACCTAGCCACAGTTTGCATGGAAATTGACTGTAAAACGCCATAACTCCAGTGTGAAGAGGGCTAGAAGGCTAAAAATTTCCCTGCAGGTAGGGTCCCATAGGTGGTATGTGTGTACAAAATTTCAGCCGGCTGCGTCCACTGGAACCTAAAAATAATGCATTTTATGTAATTTACGCCTTAAAACGGGTCAGGAGGGTTTGCGCATCTACAACTCCTCAACGAGGGCGAATTTTGAGATGCGGTTTTTTGCATTCGATTCCCCATGTGTTGTAGTACTTATTTATGAACCGAATAGGAAATGCGAAATTTTGAGGGTGTCCGTGAACAATGCACACACCAGGGAAACCTTGCCTTCAGCAGGAAAAGCTGAATGCTGCATGCCAACAAAAAGCAGATCAGTCCATCTTGAACTCCAAACTTGGTATAGTTGTAGCTTGGCGACCACACTATAGTTGCCCTTGTTCTTCATTCAGAGATGTGTCGCCTCGGCAGCAGATAAAACTATTGCACAGTTGCATGCGCACAGCGCGCAGAGAAAAGAGACACGACCGCCTCACGTCAACAACTCAACTCAACTTGTTGAACAGAGTATGCCATAAACAGGCTATATGAGGTCCTATCTTCATCGATCGCTCCTGAGACAACCAGATCGAGTTGTAAAACGGCAAAGTACTCATTTGAAAGAGCATCACCTGAACTTTTCGACAAGCGTCTGTGCGCAACTTGAAACGGCCTGTGCGTTGCGCAATCTTCGTTCAAACGATAGCCCCCAATATAAGGTTTTTCTGGAATAACTTTGCGTAGAGGCAACGTAGAGCGGCGCCAGAGGTCTCGATCGACTCGTCTCAGGGAGACGAATCGAATGGTATGCTGGATGTTGAAAAATACCCAGCGGTTCGTTCAGTAGCGCCAAATCGCATGTTGTATCTGCTTGATGCGTAGATGCTGCGTGGTTTGTTGGACATAAGAACGAACCAATATTTTACACGTAGAACGGGTCAGTATTCAAGTAGACAGCACTCATGGGCACTCTTGAAGCGCCGGGTTAGAACAAACTATGTCGAGCAGTTTTTCTCAAACAGGATTGTAAATTTGTGGAATTACTTGCCGCAGACCGTTGTTGAATCCCCATCGATCGCCATCTTCAAGCAAAAATTATGTACCGTAGACTTTTCAAAGTTCTATAAGGGGAGGGGACTACTTGAAGTCTGAGGCCTCGGCCTCGTTGCAGACAATTCTCCTCTCCTACTGTTTGGAGCTTGACCCATTGCGCATGCAATGGAACAGGCTCCAGCCACCTAGGTAAGAAACACCACTGTATGTAAGAGAGCTAATTGGCTCCAAACAGTGGAGTTTCATGGCTTTAGGGAAAAGTGATTTGATGTTTTGAGGTCTGGCGTACTGATGCTGACGGGAGTACTGCTGGGTAATTCGTTGCATGCGGATTCTTCAGTAAAGTGCTCCCGGCTGCATTTTGCGTCAGGCATATGTCATGTATTAGTTTCTTGTTTTTGTAATTCCTACCTAGTGGTAACAGTAAAACTTTATTCATTCATTCATTCATTCATTTGTGGGTGATTTTGAGACGTCGTACTGCGCCAAATACAAACGCTTTTGCGTCGCTCTTTTTTATATGGATAGACCTAAGTAGGGTCTACTATAAGAGCAAAACTGCATGCTTGTATGTGCTGTGTGGTGAGCGCTGTAGCTGCTCAAAGTTGGGTCGGAAAGAGTCCGTATCCACCTTAAGTAAAAGTATGGCCTCCATAATTTAAGTTAAAGTACAATTTAAAGGCAAGGGGTCCCCTACACCGACTTTCGAATTTAAAGTTCAAACCAATTTTATCATAAACTACATTTTTAACGGAGTCTTTTGCAAAAAACCGCTTTTCAAAATTCCTATCCGTTCATGAGTTATTCGAAGATAAAAATCGATAAATTTCAGTATTGAAGCGGTCCTCGGGAACCACTACGGTAGTTAACTACGTAGTTAACTACCGTAGTGGTTCCCAAATCCGTCTTCAGTACTGAACTTGACTGAACTTTGCACACCGACAACTCGTGAACGGATAGGAATTTTGAAAAGCGGTTTTTTGCAAAAGACTCGGTTAAAAATGTAGTTTATGATAAAATTGGTTTGAACTTTAAATTCGAAAGTCGGTGTAGGGGACCCCTTGCCTTTAAGTAAGAGTTTAAGTAATTTTTTCCTCTTTGTTGGTGCTTTGTATGAGTGCAAGTAGGTACATATGTGCAATTTGCAATGCAACATGTTGTAAATGCAAGCATTGTATTTCAATAGTCACTCTTCCAAACAAGCAATACCACCAAACATCCTAATTCCCAATACCACCACCCTCCTTCCTAGGCCCCAAGTACAAAATGGCGATTGTATTTCAGCATGATAGATTAGATTGCTCCAATTTTTCAATAGAACAGCTGCCTTTTGGCCCTTTGCTTGCTATTGATGGAGTAGGCTTAGGCTTAGCAATGGACATAGGCTTAGACTTAGGAATGGACATTGGCTTAGGCTTACGCTTAGCAAGGACATTGGCTTAGGTTTAGCAATGGACATACTTAGGCTTAGGCTTAGCAATGGACATACTGATGCTTAGGCTTTGCAATGGACATAGGCTTAGGCTTAGCAATGGACATAGGCTTAGGCTTAGCAATGGACATACTTATGCTTAGGCTTAGCAATGGGCATAGGCTTAGGCTTAGGCTTAGCTGTGGACATAGGCTTAGGTTTTGCAATGGACATACTTAGGTTTAGACTTAGCAATGGACAGAGGCTTAGGCTTAGGCTTAGCAATGGACATAGGCTTAGGCTTAGGCTTAGCAATGGACATACGTAGGCTTAGCCTTAGCAATGGACATACTTAGGCTTAAGCTTAACATTGGAAATAGGCTGAGGCTTAGGCTTAGCAATGGACATAGGCTTAGACTTAGCAATGGACATTGGCTTAGGCTTAAGCTTAGCAATGGACATAGGCTTAGGTTTAGCAATGGATATAGGCTTAGGCTTAGCAATGGACATAGGCTTAGGCTTAGCAATGGATATGGGCTTAGGCTTAGCAATGGACATAGGCGTAGGCTTAGCTGTGGAGTGTGGACATAGGCTGAGGCTTACAAAATCCATGGACTTGGGCTTATGAACTTTGGCTTTAGTCTCTGTACTTGCATACTTACCATTCTCCATGACTCCGCCATGAGGTACGGTTGCCTTCTAACCAGAATAGGCCAATGGTTGACAATGAGTGCTCGGTCTTCTTCTGTCAGCTCGTAGGTTAGCACGCTGTCTCCTCCTTTTCCGTTGGCAAATTTTGACTTTTTTGCTCCCATTTATGGTTTTTCGTAGTATTTTCTTCAGCTGTCACACGCAGTTTTTTGATTGCGGTGTGTGTAGATTAGATGGATAAAATGCTTATCGTCGGGCTTCATTAGGCAAACAGCACCTTAGACAGGTAATATTCTTTGTCTTACTAAACCGTAGGCCTACGTGGAAATAACGGGAAACCCACCATAGGTCAGTCTGAAAGAAAAACACGCATGGTAGTAAGTAAATGTTTTATTTTTCACCGCTATACTGAAACCGTGAGCTTTGAAAATATTTTAAGCGTACGTGCGATTAAAAAGCAAAGGTGTTGCTCCTGCTGTAAGTACGTACGTTATGTGATGTGATGAAGGCAAACCACAGCAGATAGAAACTATGGATACTAATGACCTTTTACATTATATTATTCCATAATCAAGGAAAGCAATATCTCGTCTTCTGCGCTTCGCATACAGGTATCTGAAAGGTACATACAGTACATACGTACATACGTTACGTACCTACCTACTTATGAATATTCTCGTCGAAATTATGAAACAGCAACACTTAGCGAGATGATTCGGCCTTTATTGGCCTGTAGAATGCACAATACAGGGCTAGGCTACTTCGTACGCCTTATGTAACGACTTGCACATACCTACCGTAGTGATTCCCATATACAGACACTAAGATTTTACTTTTTCCGTCTTGTAATTTTAATGCATCTTAGGCTTTTTGACTTAGGCTTAGGCTTACACCCTGAATGATTTTTTTGCATATAAAACAAAACCACTATCAGGCCGCGATATTGTGATAGGATCCGAAGCACGTAACTACGAAAAAGTAAAGAAAAACTGCACTAAGTACAGCTAAGGGAGGGTTATGATCAATGCATTACAACTAATCCATGCCAGCCGCAAAATTTCATTTTGTTCCACTCACTCGCCTCCACCCTGGCAACAACAAGTAATGAGCAAACATACTGTAGTAGGCCAAAGGGAGGAAAAGCTTTCTGAGCTTATGGCTGGCAACATGGGAATGGATATCATCAAGATAGGTTGAGGAGGGCACATTATCGCTATTACTACGTATGTACACTTGTTGCTAAACTAACTATCAGAATACATAAAACCAAAATTGGTTCTTGGCGGAAAATGGCATTTGGTAAACGAGACAGAAGCCAAATTGCAAAAGCTTACATTTTACGTCGTGGTGACGCCAAACAAAAAATACATAATGCTTACGTGATGGTAAATGATTCCTTTATCGGTTTTTATCTTCTCTGAAAACATGACGTTCATACGTACAGTATGTGGTGAATGAATGAACATGCTTCAGCTTTTAGCGGAAAAGAGCAAAGTAACAAGCAACTAAGCAAGCAACCGCTTTCACAAAATCAGGAAGTACGTACGTAGTGTGCGTGGCTAGAGTTTCTAGGTTCTACACAAAGCGTAATCCTATCCATGATATTTCCTGAAACAAGATTATTAGTCATTAGCAGGTTTTTGATTTTGATAATAAGCTCAAACTTGAAAGAAAGGTCCTCTCCTTCAAAGCCTCGTTTCAAATTGCAGTAGGTACGAAGTTCTGTAGGTTCCTCTTTCTAACCCGAATGAATAGTGATGCGATTTTTTAATTCTCAACAAAAGATACCTTGATAGCCTACGAAGATAACTATTCTCAAGGCAAAAGGCATCAAGAGATAACTATCAACAAAAGGGAATAAGGCCACGGGGCCTAAAGCAAGCGATTGATTGACTGCTTCTCCGGTTTTTGACAGCGACAAGAATATAAAAAATGCTTTTTGGCGGCCAATTTTAGAAGCGAGGCGGCGCAAGAAGTACGCAAACACGACCACGCACGCACCACGCGACAAAAACCAACCTTCTTCACCCTTATGTTAGCTTTATTTCAAAGGCGCTTGCTAATTGCACTACTCAAAAAAATTATCACCTTTTCTTTTCGGCTGACTGGCGGTATTTTCTCGCGTTTTCAGATCACAATAATTATCATTGTATGCTGCTAGAGGTAAGATAGTAGTTCGGGGTAATTCGGGTTAGTACACTGCCTAATAGTATAATATAGGTTCAAAATTTTAGAGAATTCGAGTTCAAGTTCGAGTTCAGGTTCAGCATTTCAATTTGAGTTCAAGTTCGAGTTCAGGTTCACCAAAAAATTAGGGTTTTTTCGAGTTCAAGTTCGAGTTCAGGTTCAATTTTTCATACAAAATTTATATGTGGAAATTGGAAAAATGCTTCTTTGCCAGCACTTTGTTCATCACTTTTGCAATTTTCCAATACTTTTGTATGCCCAAGGTGCAAATTCGACCTTTCTGGCTTCAAGGTATAGCTGAAGGGTGGTGATTTTTCATACAATATTTCCATAGGCACACAAAAAACTTGAATGGATCACAATAAAACCTTATTGAACTTTAATGAACCTTAATTGAACCTTAATGAACCTTAATTGAACCTTAATTCTGAGAACCTTAATTAATTTTTTTGATGAATTTGAGTTCGAGTTCAAGTTCAGGTTCTCAAAAATTTCCCATTTGAGTTCAAGTTCGAGTTCAGGTTCACTAAAAAATTAAGGTTTTTTCGAGTTCGAGTTCGAGTTCAGGTCGAACCTATATTATACTACTGCCTAATTTTCTTTGCTGAAATATACGGACGTCACGAGGTTAAAAGCAGCGAGACGGGGCACAGACGTGGCTAAGGAAACCTGCGCAAGCCAACCAACCTTCCATTCCACAATTGATTTCATCAAAAATATATCACCAAAAATATATAATCCTTGGATAGAGAAGAATGGCCTACGTAGTGAAAAGAACAAAGCAATCCCTGATTAGTTTTGGCTGATAAATTGGTTGATAAATATTGGATCCCTATTTTTTGGATATCCTATTTTTTGATATTACGAAACCTATTTATTGGATATCCTATTTATTGTATGTCCAATAAATAGGATTCGGAAACCCCAATAAATAGGTTTCATAAAACCCTATTTATTGGATATCCTATTTATTGGATAGTACGAAACCTATTTATAGAATATCCTCCTATTTATTGGATATTACGAAACTTTTATTGGAGTTTCCGAATCCTATTTATTGGATATCCAATCCAATTATCCAATAATAAATAGGTTTCGTAATATCCAAAAAAATAGGATATCCAAAAAATAGGGATCCAATCAATTGGGGACAAAACTGGTCAGGGATGGCTTCGTTTCTTTTTAAGAGGGATTATATATTTTTGATTTCACTTTCAGGAGCATAGTAAGCGCCTGTCAAAAAAAGTTTGGATGTGGCCCAAATTGCCCCTGGCCAAAACTTTCCACACTGTAATACATCCTTTTCCGGCTTACCGCTGTTCGAATTACCCCCACGAACCCCAGTACTGCGTGTTTCCTTGGCAATGACGAATAATGTGTGCGGGGGAACGGGGAAGTCATCCCATTTATTCGTTCCAAAGCTCTAACAACGCCTTCTATTCTAAAAAAAAATGTGTGCGCGTTCTCGCCGTACGGAGTCACATCATTGATCTATACATGTACGGCGTGCAATACTACAGCTCAGTGACGCAGTGACTGTAAAGTTTGGTGTATACCGCAATGTCGAACACAATTTACGGTATCGATACATCGAGTACCGAACTACATTACACGCCGACCGATAGTAAAAAATCCGAAACGGTAGAATTCGTATCGTAACGTATGCCTATAAAGCCTACTACGTACGCCTAAGCCTAAGCCTAGCCCGACTCTTCTACATAAACTGATAGGGTAATCCATGTACACCAAACTTTACAGTAAAAGGCAATGTATGTACCATGTAGTAGTCAGAGAAGCCATCAAAATTAACCCTCGTCATTCATTAGCCTTCGGGGCTCATCCGGTTGGTTTCTGTCGCGTGGTGCGTGCGTGGTCGTGTTTGCGTACTTCTTGCGCCGCCTCGCTTCTAAAATTGGCCGCCAAAAAGCATTTTTTATATTCTTGTCGCTGTCAAAAACCGGAGAAGCAGTCAATCAATCGCTTGCTTTAGGCCCCTGGCCCTTATTCCCTTTTGTCTGATACTACTCTTTGATGCCTTTTCGCCTTGATAATAAGTTATCTTCTTAGCTACATCAAGCGTACTCTTTGTTGAGAATTAAAAAATCGCATCACTATTCATTCGGGTTAGAAAGAGGAACCTACAGAACTTCGTACCTACTGCAATTTGAAACGAGGCTTTGAAGGATAGGACCTTTCTTTCAAGTTTGAGCTTATTATCAAAATCAAAAACCTGCTAATGACTAATAATCTTGTTTCAGGAAATATCATGGATAGGATTACGCTTTGTGTAGAACCTAGAAACTCTAGCCACGCACACTACGTACGTACTTCCTGATTTTGTGAAAGAAGTGGTTGCTTGCTTAGTTGCTTGTTACTTTGCTCTTTTCCGCTAAAAGCTGAAGCATGTTCATTCATTCACCACATACTGTACGTATGAACGTCATGTTTTCAGAGAAGATAAAAACCGATAAAGGAATCATTTACCATCACGTAAGCATTATGTATTTTTTGTTTGGCGTCACCACGACGTAGAATGTAAGCTTTTGCAATTTGGCTTCTGTCTCGTTTACCAAATGCCATTTTCCGCCAAGAACCAATTTTGGTTTTATGTATTCTGATAGTTAGTTTAGCAACAAGTGTACATACGTAGTAATAGCGATAATGTGCCCTCCTCAACCTATCTTGATGATATCCCATCCCATGTTGCCAGCCATAAGCTCAGAAAGCTTTTCCTCCCTTTGGCCTACTACAGTATGTTTGCTCATTACTTGTTGTTGCCAGGGTGGAGGCGAGTGAGTGGAACAAAATGAAATTTTGCGGCTGGCATGAATTATAGTTGTAATGCATTGATCATAACCCTCCCTTAGCTGTACTTAGTGCAGTTTTTCTTTACTTTTTCGTAGTTACGTGCTTCGGATCCTATCACAATATCGCGGCCTGATAGTGGTTTTGTTTTATATGCAAAAAAATCATTCAGGGTGTAAGCCTAAGCCTAAGTCAAAAAGCCTAAGATGCATTAAAATTACAAGACGGAAAAAGTAAAATCTTAGTGTCTGTATATGGGAATCACTACGGTAGGTATGTGCAAGTCGTTACATAAGGCGTACGAAGTAGCCTAGCCCTGTATTGTGCATTCTACAGGCCAATAAAGGCCGAATCATCTCGCTAAGTGTTGCTGTTTCATAATTTCGACGAGAATATTCATAAGTAGGTAGGTACGTAACGTATGTACGTATGTACTGTATGTACCTTTCAGATACCTGTATGCGAAAGCGAAGCGCAGAAGACGAGATATTGCTTTCCTTGATTATGGAATAATATAATGTAAAAGGTCATTAGTATCTATAGTTTCTATCTGCTGTGGTTTGCCTTCATCACATCACATAACGTACGTACTTACAGCAGGAGCAACACCTTTGCTTTTTAATCGCACGTACGCTTAAAATATTTTCAAAGCTCACGGTTTCAGTATAGCGGTGAAAAATAAAACATTTACTTACTACCATGCGTGTTTTTCTTTCAGACTGACCTATGGTGGGTTTCCCGTTATTTCCACGTAGGCCTACGGTTTAGTAAGACAAAGAATATTACCTGTCTAAGGTGCTGTTTGCCTAATGAAGCCCGACGATAAGCATTTTATCCATCTAATCTACACACACCGCAATCAAAAAACTGCGTGTGACAGCTGAAGAAAATACTACGAA